>RJWK010048005.1:0-17101 GCA_004363435.1 Platanista minor | reverse complement strand
TGTGGGATCTTCCCGGACCGGGGCACGAACCCGCGTCCCCTGCATAGGCAGGCGGACTCTCAACCACTGCGCCACCAGGGAAGCCCGGCAGTAAGCTTTTTGACATTAGTCTTTGCAATATTTTTTTGGATCTGTCTCCTCAGGCAAGGGAAACAAAAGCAAAAATAAACAAATGGGATTATATCAAATTAAAAAGCTTTACTGAATGGGAGACAATATTTTCAAAGCATATATTTGATAAGGTGCTGTTATCCAAAATACATTTGGCCCTTGAACAACATATTGTTTAGGGGTGCTGACCTTCCACACAGTCTAAAATCTGAGTATAACTTACATTCAGCCTTCCATATACACAGCTCATCTGTATCCATAGTTTTGCATCCACAGATTCAACCAACTGCAGATTCAACCATAGATCACAAAGTACAGTAGTATTTACTACTGAAAAAAATTTGGTATAAGTGGACCCACACAGTTCAAACCTGTGTTGTTCAAGGGTCAACTGTATACAAAGAATTCATATAACTCAACATCAAAAAAACCCAAACAACTCCATTAAAAAATGGGCAGAGGACCTGAATAAACATTTTTCCAAAGAAGACGTCCAGATGGCCAACAGACACATGAAAAGATGCTCAACATCGCTGATCATCAGGGAGATGAAAATCAAAACCACAATGAGATATCACCTCTTCCCTGTCAGAATGGCTATCACCCAAAAGACCACAAATAACAAGTGTTGGTGAGGATGTAGAGAAAAGGGAACCCTTGTGTAGTGTTTGTGGGTTGTAAATTGGTACAGCTATTATGGAAAACAGTATGGAGGTTCCTCAAAAAAAAAGGAAAAATAGAACTGCCATATGATCTAGCAATTCCACTTCTGGGTACTTATCTGAAGAAAACAAAACTCTAATTCAAAAAGATATATACATATCAATGTTCATTGCAGCATTATTTTATAACAGCCAAGATATGCAAACAACATAAATGTCCACTGTTAGATGAATGGATAAATAAGATGTAATATATATGTGTATAGAGATATATAGATATATATATACACACACACACAGCATATATACACACACATACATACACACAATGAATATTACTCATCCATAAAAAATGAAATCCTACCACTTGTGACAGCGTGGATAGATCTAGAGGGTATTATGCTAAGTGAATTAAGTAAGACAGAGAAAGACAAATACCATATGATTAAACTTATATGTGGAATCTAAAGAACAAAATAAAACAAAATGAAAATAGACTCAGAGAACAAATGGTGGTTGCCAGAGGGAAGGGGATGGGGGTGGGGAGAAATAGGTGATGGGGGATAAGAGATACAAACCTCCAGTTACAAAATAAATAGGCCAAGGGGATGTAATATACAGTATAAGGAATATGGTCAATAATACTGTTATAACTTTGTATGGGGACAGATGGTTATTAGACTTATCATGATCATTTCACAATATATGCAAATGTCAAATTACTGTAGTATAGCTGAGACTAACATAATATTGTACACCAACTAGATTTCATTTAAGAAAACAATTGATCATATTTTGTTACCTGAAAATTTAAACGTATACCCATTAAAAGTGGAGATATTTTTCTTTTTAATTAAACTTTTTATAGATAATTATAGATTCACATGCAGCTGTAAGAAATAATACAGATTGGTCCCTGGTACACTTTGCCTAGCTTCCCCCAAACCAATAGTGGCATTTTGCAAAATTATAGTACAATATTCACATATTCACAACCAGGATATTGATATTGATGAAATTTACCACTTTCATTTAGATTTCCAGGTTTACTTGTACTCTTGTGTGTGTGTGTGTGTGTATAAGTTCTATACAATTTTATTAACTGTGGTAGATTTTTTTTTAAAGCATACTGACTCATTTCTTAAAGGTATTCATAATCTTCATTGCTGTTATTTTACTTTCAAGGAATCTTTACAAAGTAGCATCTTCTCAGGAAGGAGACATTTATACAAAGTTGTATAATTCCTCATTTTTACTTGTTTCTTTTTATTCTTTTAAATTCGAGAACAATTAAATATACTACTCTTAAAATAAATGAACAAAAATAAGTAAATACTGCATTTTAAATCTTAGCCCATAGACAGAATCTTAGACTGAATGTATTATAGAGGGATCTACATTATGTACTTCTTGTGCAGTTTGTAATTAGATATGCTTTGTATTCATTAGTATCTCCTCTTATACTCATGTACCTTTACTGAAAAATCCATTTAATGTTTCTATTTTTAAAATGCATTTCATTATATGTTTTATCATTCTAAAGGATAAAGTAGCATATTTATTTGACCTAAATATTTTTTATGGGATGCTAAAATCTAGATCACCAGGTGAGCAGTTACAAATTGGTTCATGCATAAATTAAGGAACCAGTGGCATGTACTTGTAATTTGGTGGTGTATTTTCCTGACATCTACTGTTTCGGTTTCAGAAACCCTTATCCAAACCCCATTTACTTTCTGCAAAAGCTACCTCATCTCTGTTATACAGAGAGACACTGATTTATAAGAGCTATATTTTCAAACCAGACAACTGTGGTGTCTACTTCTAATACATACAGTATGGAATGGCAGGTTAAATAAAGAAAAGATGCCCCCAAAGAATACACTCATTATTCTTTAGCCGGGGGGTACCATCCACTTAATAAAAAGCAAATTTTGAGCTTTTGTGTGCTGTCGACACATTAAGACAATCAAGTCAATGTTACTGTCACTTACCTGGCCAAATGTCATACTACTTTTGACAAATATCTAAGTTGACTGCTGGAAAGTTCACTCAGTGCAACCCTAACTTTATTTCCTATCCAAAGCTCTTTCTTGTTGAAAGAAGACCCCTCAACCAATAGAATAGAATAAACCTTTCAAGCTGGGAGAATTTGAAAGATAGGAAAGGAAAATGAAACAATGGAAACAAATAAAAAGACATTCATTAGGCAGATTGCACCAGAGTGCTCATTTTTTCCCTTAAAGAATGTCAATCATGCAAAGTCAGGGAAGTTTAGGCTTTGACAAATTTTTATGGAACAGTTTTAAATTTATACAGATTTTTAAAAAACTCTTTCTCCAGGATTTGACTATCTGGCCTAATAACATTTTCTATTTTTTATATTAATTCCTAAAAGAACAGTAGCTGAGTAGGCTAGGTGTCTCTATATTCATTTACCACTGTAAAATTTTATTTTGTTTTAAAACAAATTTTAATTTGTTTATTTCATAGATTTGGAATCAGTGTCACAAGGTTAAAATGTAACATCTCTTACACGTATTTGTTAATACTAGAAAAAACGTATAAAAATGGTAAATTTGATCAAACTAAACCTGATAGATAAAAATAAATTAGTATAATCCAACCATAATTAAAGCTTTTCCTCACGGCACACATTCTTTCAAATGTTTAAGCTAATCTCTGCACCAAGACTCTGAAAGGCTAAAGTAAAACAAGCCTACAAAGAACTTCATGGCCACGTTTCCTTCTAGATACGGATTTGCTTTGTGGAAATGAGATTTAAAAATGTATTAATATGTCTATTGATATGTCTCATTCAATTCATAATATGTGGCATGTTTTTTTCTGGACCTCAAACACAATTTTTAAGAAATAAAGCTATGTGATAGATATTTTCAGCACTAGAACTGTTGTGCCAGCTTTATTTCTGGTACAGATCTATATGGTATATTCAGAAAGGTTAAGCTTGTTTACTTTGTCTTTATGACTGAATGTTAACTTTAAAAAAAGAGATTAGTCACAACTCAGGACCAAAATGAAAAAATGGAATGGTTCAATGTGTTCAATAGAAAGAAACAGGTTTAAGAGAAGAGGACCTGCGGTGCATGTCAACAAGATATACGCCATTTAGAAAGCTAAGAAACAGGTGAGTCTACGGTACAGATTATATATATATATATATATATATATATATATATATATACACACACACACATATATATATATAAAATATCCAGTAAATATAAGAATATATATATATAATAAAGATATTAAAATTTGTACATACTTACCTAAATCTAGCAATTTCTTTTTAATGATTCAATATATTCCATCATAAGTACCAAGTTTTATTTAATTAGTATCTTACAGTTGAACATTTACATTATTTGCATATTTTACAAATATAAAAATAATATGATAAACACCATATAAGAACAATTTTGACTCATGTTCATGATTTCCATGAAATTGGTGGTTTAAATGTATGCGTTAGTAGGCTTTAGTTTGTGAGGTTTAGAAAGCTGGTACTAATTTATAATCTCTTTTGTTTTAAATTTTTTATTATGGAATATTTCAAAGTAGAGAATAGTGTACTAACCCAGCATGTACTCATCATTTGCCTTCAACAGTTACCAACAGGTGGCCAATCTTATTTTATCTGTTTACCATCTGAGTCCCCTCCCTGCTCCACAGAGTATTTTGAGATACATCCCAAACATAGTAAACAGTGAAAAGCATATTTTTAAATGCTCAGAGAAAACATAAGCATAACTATATGGCCAGTCAACATATAAAGACCACTCAAGATGAACAAGCTTCTAAACACACTTCTTATAATACAACAAAAACACTCTGTAATTAAAGAACAAAATGGGGAAAATATCTAACGAAAGCAATATAACAGTGTAATATAGTCCATGATAAGTCTATGTTTTAAATATTTGTATAGAAAAAAGAAATAAAAGAACATTTAATCAAGGGCAGAGAGAAAAGAAAGGTTTGAACTTCTGAGAATAGTGTCAAGTGGGCTAAAATCCAAATGTAATGAGAACTGGGATAAAATCTAAAGGAGAAAAAAAGACTTATAATCAAGTTTGCTGCAAAGAGAACAAAGAAGAGACTAGGCTGAGCCTCTGGAAGATAATGTCATGATGAAGAAGAAAAGGTAACTGAGTAGATTTCCAGTTCCTTTTGTGTTTGTTTGTTTTTGCTTCTACATTCTTCATTAATAGTAGTAATTCAACAAAGAAATGGCAGAACAAAATAAGTACAAGGGAATTTTTTGGTTCAAGATAGATCGAGAGATAGTAAGACTAAACCTTACTACTGTACTCCCTTAGATCCAAACATCTTGTATCCAATAGATAGAACTGTCATCACTAATATTTCAAGAATTTATGTGGATTAGTAATGGCTCCATAGGATGTAAGATAGATAAATGCTGGCTCACTTTTTAAACAGATAATAACTACAACCTACAGCTGAGTAAGCATGCTACTTATGCATAACACAATTTTAGGACAGGTGATTAAGAAGATTGTTTTAACATCTTAGAAATACATGTGGTAAAAACTATTAGTTTTCCTGTGTTCGATAAATATATCATGCCAAACTAACCTAATTTTCCTTTTTTAAAATAAATGTACTAAGCAAGGAGTTCATGAGAAAGTTGTGGACCCTTAGACAAATCTTCCTTAATAAACTCACGGAAGAGGTTTTTAAGAATGAATGTGTTTTGTAATTTGGGACAGTCTACCTTACAGATAATTTAGTAGACTTACGGCAACCTGCTGGCATCTGTATTAGTCAGGACAAACTATTTTGTCCTCTTTTCTGTCCACCATTTTTATTAGAATCTTGCATGAAGACATAGAAAGCAAGTTTATTTGAACACATAAAGCTGAGAGGAAGAATCAGTAAAGAAGAAGATTGAAAAGAGCAAAGTGAGGGCTTCCCTGGTGGCGCAGTGGTTGGGAGTCCGCCTGCCGATGCAGGGGACGCGGGTTCGTGCCCCGGTCCGGGAAGATCCCACATGCCGCGGAGCGGCTGGGCCCGTGAGCCATGGCCGCTGAGCCTGCGCGTCCGGAGTCTGTGCTCCACAACGGGAGAGGCCGCAGCAGTGAGAGGCCCGCGTACAGCAAAAAAAAAAAAAAAAAAAAGAGCAATGTGAGATATGCTAAAATAAAATGGAGACCAGGCTTGAAAATCCCCTGAGTAGACAAAAAGCAGTTAAGCCACATAAGTAAAACTTAGTCTAGCTTATTTCATGAGTAGTAGCAAAAACCTTTGATAATCATAAATGGAATTTAAGTCATTTTCCTCAATGATATGAGATAATCACTTTTAAGTAATCTCCTGCTGTTGTAACCCTCACTGTAATAACCAATCATTGTAAAGATTAAACAACGACTTCACTTTCACTTCATAAGCCATCCTGTAATGTTATGCTTTTGAGCTTCATATCAGTTTTGGATTTGAATTCTGTTTGCGAACAGATTGTTTCGCACTCAGTAAAATACTCAAATCAAATAAAGCTCTCTGAATTTCCTTTTAAAAAAAATGATAAGAATGAAAACCTCTTCGAAAATCAGTTATTAAAAACAGGAGAGCCTGGAATCAAATTAATGAGTTCCCATAAAAAAACACACCTAAATATTTCAGTTGACAGGAGGCTCGATATAAGCCATCAGTGTGTGATTTTTTTGTGACTTCCAAAAAATCGGATGGAATTTTAATGAGTAAAATATGTTGTTTGTAATAAGCAGCAATGTGATTAAGACCTATGAGGCTTAGAGTTAGAGAAAACTGGTATTACCTCTGTCACCACCTTAGGCAAGGTGCTTTACTGTGTGTCTCTCTTGCCATGGCCTACAAAGCCCTAGGTCACCTGGTCCCTGCCTAAATCTGCTTTACCCACCAACCTTACTTAGTCCTCTTCAGGTACACTGGATGGTTTGCTCTCCCTACATCTTCCAAGCTCAGCTCACCTCAGGCCTTTCCTGTTAGCCATTCCGTCTTCCTGGCTCACTGTCCCACTAGGCCTCACTTGGCTTACTCCTTTACTTCATTCAGGGTTGCTCAAAAGTCACCTCCCTAAAGGAGAATTGTTGGACTTGCATATCAAACCTCCATCCCCCCCAACCTTCCACCACAGCACTACCTGTCCCCTTCTACACTTTATTTTTTAACAGCACTTATCTCAATATTAAGTTATATTATTTCTTGTTCAGTTGTCCGTTTCCTCCATAAGGGTACTGGGCATCTGTAGCGCAAATAATGGTGATAGTTACTTTGCATGAGACACAATTCTAAGTGTTTTACA
The DNA here is from genome assembly GCA_004363435.1 of Platanista minor. Classification (NCBI taxonomy): domain Eukaryota; kingdom Metazoa; phylum Chordata; class Mammalia; order Artiodactyla; family Platanistidae; genus Platanista; species Platanista minor. The sequence goes on along the minus strand of RJWK010048005.1, from coordinate 10,003 downwards.
TACATAGTTTGATATTAATACAAATACTAAAATCCCATTTGTAATTGAAGAAACTGACAGGATGAGTTATTTTTCCCCCAAGTCACAGAACTAGTATATAGCAGCTGAGTCTGCATTCAAACCCAGGAAGTCTGGCTCTGGAGACCAAACCTTTAACAACCATGCTATAGAGCCTCACTGTAGATTCTAGCTAACATTTTGCTGGATGACTGAATATAAAATTTGAATAAAATAGTACATTAAAAAGTATGCATCTCAAATATCTAGGCCCATGCATGGTATATAAGTATGCAATATATGTTCATAGCAACACATTTATTATTATTATTCTGCAGTGGTAAGAACACTTCTGGAATGTAATTTTCAGTTCTATTTAAGAATTATTTGACATATTGGAGCATATCCTTTAAAGAGTGCTCAAAATGATGAAAGTTTTAGAAATTATGCCATCTGATAAAAGGTTTGTAGAGCTTGGGAATTTCAGGCTGGTGAAGTCTTAATGTAAGCATATAGCCATCTTCAAATGTCTGAATGCCCCCAGAGGGCAGAAAAAAGACACGTGAACACAAGTCATAAGGAGGCATATTTTTCAACACCTTATAAGGATAAACTTTCTCATAAATACTGCAGATCAAAGTGTCCGGTGCAGTCTTTTAAAGTAGAGATCTCCTCCGTAAAATCCAAGCATAAGCTTAATATTAGGGGAAGCAATCTGAAATTCCTCTCTGAGAACATCTACTTTTATAGCCTTTGCCTTAGATTTACCAGATTATGAGAGTGTTTTGTCATCAGAGGTGTATTTGTACCTTTTCTTTATAAAATGTACAGGAAGCTATATATTTACAAACCTTAGAAAGAGCCAGGGAAGTAAAAAAGTGAGTGAACTAACAGGTTAGGCAATTTTTCATTGTGTCCTCCCAACAGTCTGTGATGTAGGTGTTATTCTGATTTCATGCATAAGGTTCAGGGGAATAGAATAATATATTCAGGCGGGTTGCAGAGCAAATAAAAGCAAATATGTAGTTTGACCACAGGTCAGTCTGATTGAAAACATGTGCTCATTCTACCACATTGCATTATTATTATTTTTCTTCCAGAAGGAATAACAAAATAGAATTACTCATAGTCTTTACTCAACACTGCAGTAGGCTGACACATTTTGGTTTTCCTAATTACATTAACTAATTAGTTTGGCAGAAAGCCTCCTCTACATGAGCAAGAACTTCAACAATCCAGTGTGATAAAACACTCCTTTGGATGAATAAAATTCTGTGGAGCACACATAAAAATCCCTCCTTATGGATATATTTATCATGAGTCAAATTTCTCCCCCATGTGTAGATCTGATCAACAGGCACTAGACACTGATTTCAAAAGTTTGGTAGCTTGAATCTGAATTTTGAACATTTTCCTCACTACTTCAGCATTTGACATACGACATATAGAACAATGAACATGCTGCAAACACAAAACCCCAACAAGTGCTTGAAATATTAAGGCTTGTGTGAAAATGTGTTTTAATTAATAATGCCAATGACAATGTCAATTCTGTTTACACATTCTTACAACAAGCTTTATATTTGGAAATTCTTCTTTACTTGAGGATGTTTTCTGCTTATAGCTACTGTGCTAATTTTCTCAAACTATATTCTCTTCATCACGCCCTTTGGTGTAAGTAAAAGCAAGCACAACTTCTCTCTGTTGGTTCAGTTCTTTTTTTTCCCTAAGAAAAATATTGTGATGCTGGTGTGACATGTTTTGGTGAAATGATAGCTCAGTTATTCCCTGAGGTGACCAACTGTATTTGATCAAGAAAGAGAAGAACATGTTTTTAATATTGCGTTGTTTAAGATATTGATTTTTGCTTGATCTCTTATTTGATAAGAAAGATATTTTAAAAGTTCATGTGAATTTCAAGAGACTCGACATATATTTGTAATAATTCATTTCTTTTACCTAGATTTTATAAAAAAATATATTTTGTTCTTTTCACTTTTCTAAATCAAGAAATCAAGGTCATAATCTAGATCTGGTACTTTAGTGATGTGATTCACTGTCGAGCATAACAAAGATTAATCAGAAAATAAATGAAGGCCATGTTTCAGTACATTAGTTCTATTATACCTGTCTAAAGAAATATTAGCAATGAGGCTAATATATGCCACAAAATGGACACATTGTGAGTTTAGAAATGGGATTCAATGCATTATTCGAATTGGATAGTTTTGCTCTTTACCAAAAAATATGGCTCTGACAAGGACAGTCAATCTTATTGAGAACTGTGGTATATAAGGACAGAGAACTTTTCTGATTATGGCTTTGATTATTTTACATACTATTACTCTCTTGTCTTTATTGAGGACTGTTCTCTAGTAGCTCAAAATATTGCCGCATATAACATCTCTTTCATAACGAGTATGCCCTTGGCACAAAAAACGGCTATCTCTGATTCTATCTCATATATAGGAGACTGAGATTATAAAAATGTAAAGAACCTTGTTCAAGGTCAAGATGGAAATTTACTTTTAGAACTGGAATCAGCTTCACATGAAGCTCAGATATGTGCACAAGGCCACTTTCATCACTTATCTAAGCAACGTCTAGAATTTGTTATTTTGAGTTCTTGTACAGGTCTCCTTTCAGGACCCCTCACTGACTGCATCACTGAGAAAGGAAATACGCAATGTGCAGCCCCTTCTGGGTCTTCTTTGCTGGGTCTCCTCCTCTAGCCAGCATGGAAACACTGGAGCATCTGCTCAGTTCTAGGTCCTCTTTTATCTCATTCTCTCCACATTCAGGGGGCACCTCATTCACACCCATGGCTTTAAATACCTCCTCTGTTCTGATCATTCCCAAATTCATTTCACCTGTCCATACCTTGAGTTCTAGACTCACCTCTCTAACTGCTACTTCTATACTTGGGGCACTAGTCAGCATCTCAGACAACCAGAGGTTTTAATTCACCCATTCAAACCTGTTTCTTTTCCACTTTTTCCCAGGTCAATCAGAATCTACAGTAATCCTTGATTCTCCCACTTTCATTCATGCTTCACATCCATTTCACTATTAGGTTTTATAGTTCTATCTCCAAAATATATCCTGAATAAAATATGAAACCTTCTGAATATGATAATACATGTCTTTCTTCAATTTGAAAATTCTTAACCATATCTCTTCAGATATTCTTTTTTTTTTGCGGTACGCGGGCCTCTCACTGTTGTGGCCTCTCCCGTTGTGGAGCACAGGCTCTGGACGCGCAGGCTCCGCGGCCATGGCTCACGGGCTCAGCCGCTCCGTGGCACGTAGGATCCTCCCGGACCGGGGCACGAAGCCGTGTGCCCTGCATCGGCAGGCGGACTCCCAACCACTGCGCCACCAGGGAAGCCCCAGATAGTCTTTTATATATATTTTTGTCTTCAAAAATGCCATTATTTTATATTCTCTTTCAAACTGTTGCTCTCTTATGTAAAATTCTTGTGTTGCTAATTTTGTTTTTTGTCACTGTTAACTTTTACTTACAGGGAGTGAATTGCTTCTTTATGTGATTTTTTTATTGCAAGCACCCACCATTTTTTGGGGTAAAAACTTTTAAAGAATAACACCGTAGGGTAAAGCGCACTCATATTTCGTTTATAGCCCAATTAATTTGTACATATGTATATAATTGTGTATACCACCACCTAGATATATAAATACCACAAGGATTTACATATAACTTAGACAGATATGTAAGTAGGCAGGTTTACATGTCATTTCATAGATAATGTAAATGCTACAGAGTGGCCGATTTCAAGCTACCAACACGACAACACTGAACATGGAGCTGGGAGGAGGTGTGCAGAATTGGCTCCTGTGGGCTGGTAGGCACTGGCTCCAGCACACCATTAGGAAATGCTCCCATTTTCTTTGATTAAGACTTCAACTCCTTACCACGGCCTGTCCCTCGCCTACCTCTCCAACGTCATCGTATACCATCCTGCCATCACTTACATTACAGCCGCGCTGACCTCCCTCTTGTCCCCACCATAAAGAAAACCCTTCCCTATCTCTGGACCTTGAACATGCTAGTCTCTCTCGCCTGGGTCTTCCTGTGGAGACTCATTCTTGTCCTTCCCAGTTCAGCTGGAACATGTCACATACTCGGAAAGCTTTCCCCGGTCATCCAATCTAAAATGGCTTCCCTAGTCTTAGTTTAAGGTTTCTATTGCCTTCTTTCCCAGCACACATTGCAAAGGGAAAGTTTCATTTCTTTAGCCCTTGATTTGCTGTGTCGCTCTGCACTAGAATTTAGTCTTCGTGAAGGCCCAGGCGTCGTCTGTCTTGTTCCCCACCGTTTTCCCGGCCCAGCTCAGAGCCTGATGCAGAGGAGGTACTTAATGAATGGGCTGAGTGAATGAATGGATGGGTGGATGGCATATTACTGACGAGTGAGTGACTAAATCTCCTGAAAGATCCCATTTCAGGAATGGTATCATGAGGCTTGAAATCCACCAATTTAGATATGAAACTGACCATATTTAAGAATCTGACAGCGCCCACCAAAGTGTTATTAGAGTCCGTGTTTATTAAGAGTTTTCATCAGAGGCAGTGTTTTGGGGTCAGATAGCTATGGGTTTAAATGCCAGGTCTGCCAGTCAACCTCTCTGGGCCCAAGACTTTCTTAATTTCTAAACTGGAGATAATCTTCAGGACTATATTTAAGAATATATATGCCAGGCATGGCACACCTGCTAAATGGTCATAACTGGTGTTATTATCATCAAGATGTGTAATTTATGGTAGGCCAGAATATTATAAATTATATTATATAAAATTATATTACATAAAATTATATTAAATTATATATTATGTAAAAATCACTTCTCATATTTGGTTTTATACTTGTTCATTTTAAATGCTAATCCTACCTTAAGTTTTTACAAATTATCTCTCAAAGAGCACAAAAGAGTTTCACATCATCTCTTTCATACATCCCATAATATTTGAGAACAAGTATTGATTTTACAGATGAGGAAATGAAAACAGAAATACTATGTCCCCAGTGGTTACAGAACGAATCACTGGGAGAGCTAGTCTTAGAAGTCAGGCAATCTATATCTAATTTCCTCTGAAATGTGTCAAGCATGAAAACATCATAATAGCATTTGGTGTAATATAGAGGTTATAAAAATAATAAGCCAGAGCCTAGATATGCAGAAGTCAGTAGATGAGAGTACTAATGATAATTGCTGAAGAATTTAAAAGGCAAGCTTACAGTTCTTACATTGATTGTGTTTCTGTGGTTTGGCTCTTGTTACAGCATCTACATAACTTGTATTCCTGGTAATAAAATGCTGCCTGTTTCAAGGGCACCCAGCAGCCATGTCAGTCCAGATGCTGAGACTTCAGGATGCTGCACCACCCTATTTCCAGGCTCCCTGTGCTCCTTGGGGTGCCTCTCCTTTCTCTCTCCCTTCCTCACACTCGCCCTCTCGCTCTAGCTCTCTCTCTCTTATTCCCGGTCCACTTGATATTTTCACAAGCTGAAATGACTGTCTACTGAGACATTAACACATTCCATTTTATTGTCAACTGGATGAAACTGAATAAACAAATATTTTCAGCAATTTTATCTTCACTCACTCATGCCGACAACCTAGCTTACACTGGACCTTGGATAATATATTTTTTCCCTTGTTTCTTCAGGGCTTTGTGAATAATGTGTAATACAATCAGTGAGATAACTGAAAAATACTTCAAGTGTTTATCAACCATCTAAGGCTTTTTGCCTCTGTTTGTATCTCAGAGAAAAATAAGTCAGTTTTTAAAACTGGTTTTATTAAATGTGACAATAGAGTTTTTAGGTTTATTTTCTTTTCTTCTCTCCTTCCTCTCTCCTTCCACCAAAGGCTACAGATATGACTTTGCCCCCCCAACTACCCGAGAGTTGAAAATCTTATCATCACAGATGTATAGCATCCAAATACAGTGCAATCTCTAGGAAATATTGGTAGTTAAAGTAGTGTGGAAACTACTATCTGAGAGTTGAAAATCTTATCATCACAGATGTATAGCATCCAAATACAATGTGATCTCTAGGAAATGTTGGTAGTAAAAGTCGTGTGTTATTCACTCCATTAAGATCATACCCCTTCTTTCCAGTTTCCAGAAGGGGATCCAGGGAAGGGATACAGTGAGAGGTAGGGACCTGTTATGAGGGGACCGCTTGAGTTTTGACAAATGCCCAACATCAAGGCGTGAAGTAAATTGCAGAAATGAGTGTGCAACACCTCCAGATGGTTGGCGTGTCATCTGAGTGATGGCACTGAGAACTTCTAAGTTTCTGCAGCCGTGCGAGTGTGATGTCAGAAAAGAAGATGGCTAAGACCACTAGTCCTAGGAAAGGAGTAGATGCTGGGAAGAGGATTTCAGTTATGCCAGGAGACTAGTTGGGACAGGACAGTGGAGGAAGAATGTACGGTCCTTCTGCTTTCTCCCTGCTTTGAATAAGAAGGTGGTGGCTTAGGATGCCCTGAGCTCCTGCTGAGCTCTGAGCATATTCTAACCAGGCCCACCTCCTCGTGGAGAGCCGCCAACCCTCACACTTCTTTTAACATCTTCCTTCGGGGAAAATGAAGCCAAAAGAAATCATGACCACCCCTACCTCGTTGACTTCCTGACCCCACCCATTCTCTGCTCCTTTCCTCTCTTTTTCCTTCTGGTGGGGAAGGGTAGAAACAATGGGAGTGAACTTGCTCATTCTATCACATGGGTACATCGCAAATACAGGTAACTAAGCCTATATATTTTATCAACACTGTCAGAATGGTGGCTACTTGTTGTAGTTATTGCTACCTTCAGTAATTTCTTCCACATTTGCTTTGTCCTGCAGCAGACTCGAAGAGAAGAATTACTTAAACAAAGGAGAAAAGGTTCTCTTGCTAGGGCTCAGAACTGATGAGTCATCAAAGTCTGAATCCAGGATGGTACGATCTTTCACTCAATAAACATTTGTTGAGTGCTGCTAGGCGTTATTCTAGGTGCTAGAAACACAGTAATGTACACAACAGAGGAGACAGACAAGGTCCCTGAAATCCCTGCCCCAGGCTAGTGAGAGGAGACAGATAATCTGAAGTTACCGAAAAAATAAATTAACTTTCATAGTGGTAAATAAACTGGAGGAAATTAAAGAAGGTTAAATGAGAGGTAGTGACTCAGGTTGGGCAGAATGGAAGAGACATTTGAGCCTGAACAGCAACCTGGAGTAATACGAGAAGTATTCCTCTGGCTCGGACAAGGAAAATGTGATATTCCCAGGATGTTCATATGATATGATGTCTGTTAAGCTCTCCCATAACTATTGTACATAATGTTTTCTCAGTGAGAAATCAGAATGGTGGGGAGTCCCAAGTTAAGTACAATTTTGAGTCATGCTATGTTATGATTCGGCATTACTGGTGTCTTAAATGCACAATCAGTGAAGTTTTTAAATTTATTTTTTATTTTATTATTTACTTATTTATTTATTTTAGTTAATTTTTTAAAGTTAATGCTTAAAAGTCTTGTCATTTGGTTTTTAAGACCACGTGTCACTCTGTATAGCAACTCCCAAACAGCATTACGTGGAAACTTTCCCGACAGCGGCTTTAGAAAAATGAGAGATGTAGCTCATAAGGTTGCCCCAGCAAGACCAGGTGTAAATGCCATGAAGGTCTGTAAATGACTACAGAGTGTTTGACAAAATATCAAATATTCTTTGGCAAGGATTTTTTGGATAAAGTGTAACCAGAACACACAGAGAATTCTTATTCTCCCACTTGAGTATTTTTTTTTTATTCTTCCCCTGAGAAGTGGGAGCTACAGCTTGCGTTTGAAGAGATTAAAAAATCCGAGTCAGTTAACTCTCACTCCCTTTATAAACAGAGTGGAATACGCTCATACCCTAAAAGCACTGAGTCCTTACAATGTAAGGGCCACCTTCTCGGGTGTTTTGCTGGGAATCATTACAGTCATGTTAACTTTTATAATTCTGCAGCTCTCAAGAAAATTTCTGAATGCTTTGAACAAAAGGCACACTGACTCTATGGGATTTACAGTCTTCGTGTACTAAATGCCTTTTGGGGAAATGTCTGGGATTTCACTGATTTCCTTCTGTCTTTTAAAATCAAACAGACTTCAGTTTCACTGAGTTAGGCTACGTTTCCTCCATGGTGCCTCTCAATGACATTTACTAGAGTTAAGTAAACACATCCCTTTTCTCTGTCGGGTGGTCATGTTCCTTTTCACTCAGGTTTTGGGAACTTTAAATGATGTTAGAAACAGCATGTTTATACGCTCCATGTAATTGTAAATGTCAATAGAGAATTTTTAGTGATAAAAATGTTAATATGTTTATGGCTCAGGGCCTCACTTTCTTCACCAATGAAATGCAGAAGTTGCTGTTTCACGAACCGAAAATTCTGCGGTTCGGTGAAAGACAAAGCTATAAGTGACATAAAAATAGCACTCATAAAAGGAGCTGAAGGCACAGGGTGCCTGGTGCTCTTTTCTTAGGGTTTGCAGGAGACAGCTGCAGCCGGACACCTGCCTGAACTGATTGGATGCCGTGCATTTTCTGGGTGTAAATTATGAAGCCCTCTGGCTTGAGCCCTGAGTTTCCAGTTCACGCCTAAGGCTTTCTTTCTGGAAGGTAAAATTAATCCCTTATATCTCTTCCCTCCCTCACTATATTCTAGCTCCTATGTCCCATTTTTAACCCTATTTTTCCAATGTGCCAAGTTCAATATTGCTTTAGGTCTTTCACACCTATTTTCTTTCTGTATGGAGTGTTCCTTTTCTTTTCTTTTATGTCTGACTCTTTCTCACAGCAACCAATTAGTTTCTTAGTTCCTAACTTTTAATTATGAGCCAGCATTCAAACTTTATCGTATATCAAAAGAATTTTTCTAATGTGAAAGTGACTAAAATGATCAAAAGAAAAAGCTATTTGAAAGAAACAAAATATGCAAGGAGAGAAAAATGCTAAAGGCAACTTAAAAAATGACAATAAAGAACTATCCTTATATTTTTCAAGAGTTAAAAGGCATTGCAGTAATAAAATATTGGATTCTATAGAAAATGCAACCTTCAGAGAACAAAACAGAGCTATGGAAGTCAAAAAATATGATAGCAGAAATCAAAAACAGGGCCTTTGGGAGTATAGAAAATCTCCAAGCAAAAGAGCACACAAAGATTAAGTAAGTAAATAAATAAATAAAAATTAATTCAGAAGACCCCAAATATGAATACTAGCAATTCTAGAAAGGAAATAAAAGCGAAGAAAATGAAAGCAAGGAATCGACCAGAAAAGTAATTCAAGAGAACTATGAGAACTGAAGAATGTGAGTTTACAAATGAAACAGGCTTATCAGGGGTCCGGCACAAAAGACAGAGATGAAGACATTGCAGTAAAATTTTAGAACACAGGAGATCAAGAAGAGACACCACACACTTCCAGAAAGAAAAAGAGGCCAAACATAAAAGATCAGGAGTCAGATGTGTTTCAGATTTCTCAACAGCGATACTGGATGCTATGGAACAATGCATTAAATTTTTAAATAAAAAGGATTCTTCACGCAAATGTAAATTGGTATAGCCACCATGGAGAACAGTAAGGATGTTCCTTAAAAAACTAAAAATCGAGCTACCATATGATCCCACTCCTGGGTATATATCCAGAGAAAACCATGGTTTGAAAGGATACATGCACCCCAACGTTCACTGCAGCACTGTTTACAATAGTCAAGACATGGAAGCAACCTAGATGTCCATTGACAGATGAATGGATAAAGAAGATGTGGGGGCTTCCCTGGTGGCGCAGTGGTTGAGAGTCTGCCTGCCGATGCAGGGGACACGGGTTGGTGCCCCGGTCCGGGAAGATCCCACATGCCGTGGAGCGGCTGGGCCCGTGAGCCATGGCCGCTGAGCCTGCGCGTCTGGAGCCTGTGCTCCGCAACAGGAGAGGCCACAACAGTGAGAGGCCCGC
>RJWK010048004.1:0-17089 GCA_004363435.1 Platanista minor | reverse complement strand
CCGTGAGCAGTAAAGCCTCGGGCCACCTGTGGGTTCAGAGCCTGCGGTCCCGATGCAGGCCCTGCCCACCCCCACCCAGCACTCTACCCCGGACGGGGACGTGCACCCCATCTCTAAAGCACCAACCCTACCAGCCCTCCCTGAAATCCACCCAGCCTCAGAAGGACAAATACAAGGACGTTCATCATTTTAAACAGCGGCGACCACCAAAGAGCGAGCTGAGTCCACAGAGCCGAGGACCAACCCTCACGGAGGCCCAGACACCAGAGGACCCAGGGCCTCTCCCTGCCCTCCCCCTGGGACGCACCTGTCCCCCACTCTCTCCAGGTGCTCTTCCTCTCTCCCCCGTGACAGCTGGGGGCTACCGAGTGGCCACGGGAACATCTCAGGTGAGCACTGCCTGCAGCGGGCGAGCCTGAAAGCTGGGTAACGAGGCAGGGGTGCCATCACCACCAGATCAGGGTGACCTTCTGGCAACCGAACCCATCACAGACCTGTAACATCAGGCGTCTGGCAGGTCACTCTGCACACAGGCTGCCGGAGTGGCTCCAGGACAAGCCCAGGAGGGACCTTGGGAGGGTGACCATCCCTCTTGCTGGTGGCGGCTCCCAGCGGCCAGGAATCCCTGTGAGGAGGCCCCAGGCCGTGCAGAAGGAGCTACCGTCTCCTGGGCCCACAACAGCCTCCCTGGGGCGGTGCCTGCCGGTACAGGTGACACCACACCCGCGGGGTAACGGCACCAGGAGCCAGAGGGCACAGCAGGGCTGCACTGCCCACCTTCCTGTCTCCTTCCATACCCACAAAACAGAAGGTTGACCGATTAGCGGGGCTGACCAGAGCCTCCCAAACTGTAATGTGTCCCCGTCATGTGGGGATCCAAATGCAAGTACGACTCGGGCACACACCTGCACTTCTGACGTGCTCCCGGGCGACGCTGTCTTCCAATCACTCAGCGATGTGCCGCCCATACGTCCTGCCTTGCGTCTCGAATTAACAATTCTCAGTGGTTTAAATGGTTCTCCTCTACAGACCGAAACCGCCATGGGCACTCATGAAATACATGGGTGCTCAGAAATATCAATCCTCTTCATGTTATTCACCAGGTGCTCAAATGCAAACAGTATTACCCTCATTTTAAAAAATTAGATTGTGGAAAAGGGCTTAGAAAAAAAAAAAAAAAAAAAAAAACTAATCCAAGGGAACAAAAGCGGGCCATGAGGCCCAACGGAAGATTAACGGGCAAGTACAACCGGGAAAGAGGAAAAGCTAGGACAGGCGGGCCGAGCTAAAAAGAGCAGCTGGATGCAGAGCGGTGCTCACTGCTGGTGAGGGTCCTGCATCTCCTGCAAACGCCCACGCAGCTCTCCAAACACAGGGGTCCTCCAAGAGCGGCAGGCTGGTGCAGTCTGCAAACCTGGACTCCGTCCTTCCAGAGGGAGGCAGTGTGATGTCAACCCCTGGGACATCCCAGGGGGCTGCACTCACTGACTCTCCCTGCTCCTCCCAGCTCGATTACCTACGGGAGCCTCTTCTAGTCCGCACTCCTTACACTCGAAGGGTCTGGAGAACCCCACTGATCTAGCACACCTTCCTCCAAAACTGTGAGGGACACGATACCAGAGGAAAAGGAAGCCTGAAGCTATTTAGTCACCTGCGTGAGCTCCCAGGACTAGAGGCTGCTTCTCCAGAGCGAGCAGGTCACCATTCATGCACAAGCCCCAGCGCCTGGACCCTGGACCACCACCCAAGCAGGACGTTTCTCGCCAGGGCGGGGTGGAGGCACGTCTGTAAAAGGCCACATGCAAAAGCAGCCAGAGGCAAGGCACAAACAGAAGACTGTGGCTGCTCCAATAAAACTTTATTAACAAAAACAGGGGGTGGTGGCCTGGATTTGGCCCGCGGGCTACAGTTTTCTGACCCCTGTTCCAGACCTCCCCCACCTTTCATCAAACACGTGGATAATTCCATAGTGAAGTGCAAGCACCTTCACGTGCATGGACACATACATAAAGAACACAAGCAGCGTCCCCGCTGAACAGCTCAGGCTTTGCTGCCAAACGAGCATCGCAGACCTAGAAGCGTCTGGATTTCCCAATTCCAGGAAAGGGGCTGTGGGCCTTTATGTACCCCAGTGTTTCTGGAAGTAAGTTGGGGGGAGGTGAGAGAGGATGAAACAAAAAGGAGAAAGTGAACCCACAACGCGCCATCTTTCAGCGCATCTCAGCACACGGATCCCACCACTGGAACATCCTCACAGATGTGGGGAAGACTGCACATCCCAGGGCCCCAGGCACACCAGGTTAGCGTGTCACCTTTCCTCGAAGGCAAACCGCAGTCCATCGGCTGAGTACTGAATTAATGCCTGAAGCGCTGGACTTCACTCTGGAACTAACAGGAACCTTATAGCAATCGCTCTGATTGTCTTCTCTCTCTAAAACAGACATAAATATTTCTCATGACACCTGGGCAGAACTGGCAGCCAGAGGCTAACCTCCCAAGGCTTAGATCACAAATATTAACTGCACCTGTTACTACTGCACACGCATTTTCACAAAACCACCGTCCGCCGGAATTTCACTGGGCTCTTTTCTTTTCGACGCGCAGACACTGAGCACCTGCCTGCTGTCTCCACTCCCAAGTTCACCGCCACCCCCAAGTTCACCGCCACCCCCGCAAGTCCAGCCTCTCACAGGGACAAGGTGAAATAAGGCCTCCCCACAGTCTAAAGGACTCACACAAGCTAGGATGAGGCTATCTGGGAGGTGGACATCATGGGGACTTGAGTGTTTCCTGGAAGAAACGTGCTCCTTTCCACATGGAAGACGCGAGATGCATGTTCATCATGACATCACTCCACACAAGCCCCAGGCTGAATCTGGGAGGCTAGTGGGGAACGGGGGAGAGGCATGAATCACATGAAGGCAGGCCACAGGGACGCCAGCAAACGGGAACACTGAAGGCCCACCCCCCCTCCCATCAGACGTGCTCTCCTAGGGCTCGCTAATCTCTGCGTTAATGGAGTTCGTGGCACCCACGGGTTTGGCCCGCGCCAGGCTGGAAGTGTGGCCTCTGACGCCTTGTGGTCTCATTCATCTCCGTGTAGTTTTTCCTAGGGTGGCAGACGGAAAATGCTGCAAGAATGTGACTTGTGTCTCTTATTATGTTATAGAGGTTCTGAGCAAAAAAAGCAGTGTTCATATACCCACGACCAGGAGGGGCAAAGGGAGCTCGAGGTCGCTCTGTCAAGCTATGGGAGTTTGGAAAGCCACGAGAAGAATCAATACGGCAACATGTTACTACTGCCTGGAGCTTTGTTCAGCCGTTGGGAAGCAAAAGATACACAAGATATGAGGGCAAAGTTGTGCTAAAAGATTTCTCAGAGCTTTTTCTGAATCACAAGAGGCGCACGTAACTTTGGCAGCGGGGCGGGGGGGGACCACGTGGCTAAGCCACGTCCTTGGGGCCCAGTCTCCACGTGCACCACTGCCGTCACCACTGCTCTCTGATGAGAAGCGGAGCACCTCTCTGAGGTGCATCTTACACCACCGTCCTCAAACCTGTGTCTTCTGTTACACGGTCAAAGCTGTCCTTTTTTGCTGACATGGTTCACCTCTGCACAGCTCTCTGGGTAACAGAGCAGGTCCACGTGGACCATGCGTCGAGTACCACAGATGGCCTGCTTCCACAAACGGCTTGCTTCTCGTTAACCTTCTTTAATCTGATCAAGATTCACAGCAGCATATAAATAAAATCTCTTCACTCTGTCACAGAAGAAACTGAAGACCACAGAGGTAAAGCAGCATTCAAGGCACGGAGGAGCACATGAGGTCTCGGACCAGCAGTTCCTTGTCCGGGTCCACACAAGGGCACCCACGTGTGCTGGACTGAAGGACTGGTGGTGAAATCAGACAAGCCATCGCTGGCACCCCCAAGGACCACCCCCATCACCCCCAATACCCACCCCTAAGCTCCCACCCCATCTTTGGCATCATCACCATCAGCTGGGAAATAACCTGATTCTTGGCTGGGAACCAGAGTCATCTTGGAAGGACTCCAGCCCTGTTTCTCAACAGAGATCCGGGACAGATGCGCTGATCCCAGGCATGGTTCTGGAACCAGAATTCCTTCTCTTGCTAGGCTGCCAGGAACCACCAGGAGTTCAGCCTGGCTAATTTACAACCAGGCTCCTTCTAGACTGCAACCTCCACTTTTCTTGTCCCCTCTGACCCTGAAAATCAAGACCCTGAAGGAGCAGGATGACCCCACTGGGGGTGGAGGGCCTGCTGGGCACTCAGCCGTGGGCTTCCCCGCAGCTCCACTCTCGGCTCAGATGAGTGACATTCATATGAGGCAAAAAACTACCTGAGCTCTAGGGGGACAGCCCGGATGATCTGGCCTGCTGTGGTGACGGCTGTTCCCACGTCCCTGAAATTCTGCCCTCTGACCCCCTCCATCTCAGACAGACCATTACAAGTCCAGTGTGGACAACTGCTCCCCATGGAAGGCAAAGCCTGGGCCAAATCTTGCAGAATGAGGAGGTCCCAGCCAAGGCCTTGGGGGTGGGGAGGTAGACAGTCCAGCAGAGAGGACCCCATGCGCAAGGGCCTGCAGGTGAGACTCTCATGTGGTACAGAGAGCTTAATTCAGTTTTCAGTATGACCTGTCCTAAAACACCTTTTTAGATTTTTTTTTTCCCTAATCGCTCTCCCCCATGAAACTTTAATAGCAGAGGTATACCATACTCCTATTTACATCCTGTGACCCACCAAAACCACAGTCATATCTAGGATTTTTTTTTTCCTCCTCTCAAGAACCAATTTTCACCACCACTGAGAATGCACCGTGTAAAGGGATTACAAGCAGCTTGGGCTGTTGAAGAAACAAACACGGATCCTGCTCTGCCAGCGGGCGGATGCCTACCATCTGTGGCCCACCCTGTCCCCCAGGGTCGGGGTGTCCCCTTCTGGGCCCTGCCCGCCCCACCTGTATTGGAGCCTCGACCTCTCTCATGCTCTGTTATCCAACAAGTACTCAGTAAGCGCCAACCAACACTTAATGCTTCGGTAGATAACAGGGTGCGTTAAAGGTGGTTCTGGTCCCTGGTGCCGTGAGGACCAGTAGAGGCACACAGGGTCCAGTCTACCCATCACAAAGCAACATCCAACGGGGCCGGAATAAAAGGGTGTCACTGCTGAAGACAGAAGAACTGGAGCCACCAGGGGCAGCTCCCTAGAGGGGCACTGGAGCTGCTATGTGTTGGGCTCCACAAGCAGAATCTGCAAGAGACAACTCCAGCTAACCACAGTGACATGGCCTCCCCACAGCCAACGAGCCCGATGTCTGCAGGAAGGAAATGGCTTCAGGAGGCAGTTACTGAGGTCGACTAAATCTGACCATGAGTTAGAAGCAGAAAATTCCATCTACTATTTCCCCTGCTTCAGCAGCAGCAGCTGCAAGACACCCAGGTAGGTTTCAGCTCAGTCTCAAGATTTCCTCCAAGTAAACCTCGAACTAAGGTTTCCTTCACTGGCCCTCCACAACTGTAGCTGGGACGGATGCATGGTTTCCTTGAAACGCACAGCCTTTGAATAGTCATCCCTTCCTTTCAAAAGCAAAATGCTCATGCTCAGCTGTTCGGTTATATTGAGTTGTGTCTCACCAACAGCATTCTGGAACACTTAACACTACTTTCAACAGGACAAGGAAGTGAGAGTCAAAATGATTTTCACCAACAGCCCTATTATTAACAAGCCCTTTGAACCTAGGTGGCTCATTTGGATCAGCTTTGGGAGTGTCCACGTCGCTGAGAACACAGGGTCGCATTTTCCAGAGCAGAGGATGATCTCAACAACAAAATGGCGAAAACCAGCGTAAGGGAGAGGAGAGTGAGAAAACAGGCTGTGAAAGACACATCGTATGTTGAAATGACTGCTCATCTCACTAGAATATCTGTTTAACTCAAGCCAAAATTTTAAAACTATCAAAAACCTCCACCCACAGACTACAGGACCACTGAGAAGATGGTAATGTGACCCTGGACCAGTTGTAGCCAGGAGGAAACAAAGGGATTCTGAAACCTGACACAAAAGGTTCCCTAGAGTCAACATTCCAGCGGGAAGGCTTTTCCTGGTTAATCAACTAGAAATTCGAGTTTGACAGCTATGGGGGCGGGTGTCCAGCAGGCTTCTGCACTTCCAACCGGCCAGGCACACACTGTCCCACCCTGAGGGTGCCAAGCAACAGACCCTCGCACATCTGGGTTACTTCGCTGTAACTAACAGGGGAAGAGGCTCAGGTGCTCGGCCCCCATGCTTTGAGAGCCTGACTTGCGGTGAACGAAGCCTGCTTCCAGCCCCACTGACTGTGAGAGGGGTCCTATTTCTACCTCAGAAAGGCTGGTCACGCCCCAGAGGGCATTCTTCTTTCTAAAACTTGACGTACGGAAACTAAACACACACCCATCTAGAGGGGGAAAGCCAATCCCTGCAGACTCGGGGACCTTGTAAGCGATTCCAGGGGGCACAAATCTCCCACTGTTCTTGCACAGCTTTCACAAAGGCAAACTGCAGCATCCTCTGTGTCTCTGTTGGCTTTGCTCTCTCCTGCCCCAACGCCTGACAGACCACTGCTTGGGCCACTGGATGGGAGATCTCTTGCCACTCACTTCCAATCAAGTTCCTGAAACCAGTGAAACTCACATCTGAGTGATCAGGCATCACTCATCAAGATGGCCACTCACATGTTTGTGAAGCATCTGTGCACCTTCAAGGTTAGCCTTATAAAACTGTCTCCCCCCTGGGTCACTCTGTATTCAAACATGCTTCCTTGAAGGGAGGGAGAGAGAGGTGACGGAACAGCCAGCACCTGAGGACCAGGGCATGGCCTGAGCCAGCCGAATTCAGGCCACAGCAGCGCCAGGGTGCGGGCAGCACATGCAGGAGCCGCTGTAAAAAAGGCTGCCAAGCCCCCGGCGGGATGTCGTCTTCGATGCGGCCTGTGATTTCCCCCGAGGTCATGCATTCAGAGGGCACATGCTACCACTGGACGCCCCGAAGAACACCTGCTGGGCCAGGCAGGGCTCCGAGTGGCCGAGGCTCCTGCACACGTGTAAGGCCGAGCTCACCACGGGGCTCTTGGCTGTGGTCACGGCCGCGATGATTCTGTGGCTGCACGAGGGACTGGAGGAGCCCAAGAGGCTCTTGTCATAGAATCACTCTCCGCTCTCAAGGGCAGAGCCATGATACTTCCACAAAGAGAGCTCTAACCTGCTGAAGAGTGCTCAAGAGGCTGCTAGAAAAAGGTGCAGAAAACGGAATCACTACCTTCTTTTGCTCAATCCATTCGGAAACGGCACGTCAAATTTACCATCTAACCCCACCAAGGAGAAAGCCGCACCCCTGAGGGAGTCAGGGTACCTGCCGCAGAGGAAGGTGCTGGCGCTCCGACCCCAACGCCCGGTCAGAGGCTGGCCCTGCCTTCCTTCAGGGTGACCATGTCTGGGTTCTTCCCTGTCGTGACAGGGTCTGCACCCTCTGGAGGTGGTGGTCACAGTTAACAGACATACTTTGTTTCTAGACCAGGGAAAATGACCTTTCCAAGCACCAATGCTCCAGGCAAGGCAAAGCTGGGGGGCACTGCAGACTTGAAGGATGAAGAGATCTTTGCGGAAGAGGTTAAACTTCAAAGGGAAAGCAACAGGGCAGCCCAGGGTCAGGCCAGCCCAGGGTCAGGCCAGCCCTGGAGAAGGCTTCCTGCTGCAGAGTACGGTTTCATCCCAGCCCCCCAGCCTGCAGGGCATAGTTGCAGTCCAGACAGCCCCTGCCCTGGAGCTCAGTCCAGCAGCATCCTTCCTCCAACCTCTCACCTGGATGCTCTGACAGTCTCCCAGTGAAGAGGCAAAGCTAGTAATTCTTACCGTACGCAATGACGGAACATCTACCAAAATTCCAGACTCGAATTTAACAATCTCCCACGGAGCATGCTCCAGCAGGACTGGAAAGTTAATAGCAATGAAGCAGATACCTTGTGTCCTGAAGACTGGCTACATCCTAACCGGAGGTGCTTCTTCCTGATGCTTCAGCACTTGCCCCTGGCTCCGTCCCATCCCCACTCAGAACCTGCCGGTGACACTGAGCTCCTTTAGGTGGAGCCACAGCCAGCCCTCCTCCTCAGGGCCCAGCCTGTCCCTGAGAGCTGCCCGGGGAAGGGGATTGATCCAGCCCATCACACTGGGTGGGAGCCACACTGCCCAGGGAAGGACAGTGCCTCGATTTGCCCAACGGGTCCTAAAGAAAAGCCAGCACGTGGGTGTACAGGGAGCACTCGATCAGAACACACCCAAGTCCTGAAAATGAGCGACAAAATCCCAGCTGCAATTTGGTCCTCCTGGTAGTTCAGTTCATGCAGGTGAAAGTAAAATGCAGACAATATTCTTAAAAGCCCCTGGGAGATGAGTGGGCAAGTGAGGGTTGTGAATAAGGCCAGCACAGGAGACTGGCACTTGGTTAATGTCCTATGGTCAGTGGATACTGAGGAGGTACAATTGGCAGTGTCTGATGCTGAAGTATCAGGATGCCTGCAACGCAGTTGCAGTTAGACAAAAACAAAACAAAACACAAAACAAAACCCAAAAAAAAAAAAAAAAAACCACAAAAATGTACATATACATAAGTAAAGCAAATGTGGCAAACTTTTTTAAAAGTCTCAGAGAAATTCAACTTTCTTTTTAAGATCATCTACATGTAAAATATATATAGTTTCATAAGCACTTTTTAAAATCTGAGTGGACACATCAAACTCATGTATTAGTATCAGATGGGTGATGAGAATTTATGGATTCTTTTTCTGGTAGTGTTTTTTTAATTTTTTTTTTTTTTTTTTTTTTTTTTTTTTTTTTTTGTGGTACGCGGGCCTCTCACCGCCATGGCCTCTCCTGTTGCGGAGAACAGCCTCCGGACGCGCAGGCTCAGCGGCCACGGCTCAGGGGCCCAGCGGCTCCGCGGCATGTGGGATCCTCCCAGACCGGGGCACGAACCCGCGTCCCCTGCCTCAGCAGGCGGACTCTCAAACTCTGCGCCACCAGGGAAGCCCGTTTTGTTTTGTTTTGTTTTGTTTTTTTAAACAGTGAACGGGTATTATCAGAAAGAAAATGAGATTTTATTTTTCGGTGATGGAGGCTGGGAGTTGATGGGCTCTTTTGATCTGATAGAGAAAGCGTTGCCTGAAACCACAGGAGGAAACAAACTCCACTGATTGCTTCCTTTTCATCTCAGGAGTCACTTCCACTCCCACGTGTGCAGACAAGGAAAGGCTCCCTGAGGCCAAGGTCGAGACCCCAACCCTGGCCCTGGCCCTTGTGCTCAGGATGGGTCCCTGCTCTTGGGCTTCTAACACCTGACCTCCGGCTTTTGGCAACCAGCCTACAGGAACCCACTCTGTGAACTGCACTTTGCTCCCTGGGTCCTTGCTCTAAAGATCTGTTGCAATAAATGAAAAGTAAAAGATACACAAACAGTTCCAGCCTGAAGAGCAACACCCCTGCTTCCACAAAGAGTATCAACTTCACTCCTGGAACAGTGATCATGCACCATCTGGGCCCTTATCCATTTTAAAAAATGTCACGTGACATTCAGCGTCAGCAGGGACAAAATGATGCAGCCATTAGAAAGAATAAGACAGAACCACAATGGTGGCCACACCTTGTAATTCTTCATAGGAATTCTATACAGCAGTGAAATGAAAGCACCAGAGCTATGTGAGTTATCGTGACTCAGTAACCAAAATCATGTGTAGCCAAGAAAGGCAAGTCAGAGAATCACATACAGGTAAATTGCATTTACATAAGGTTGACAAAAACAGGCAAAACCAAGCAATACCTGTTTTAGGGAGAGATATATTACATGACAAAACCATAAATGAAAGAAATGGAACAACAAAAAGAAAATTTAGGATAGTGGTTACCTGGGGGGAGGGGGAGGAGAACACGGGGGTCTGCAAAGGTTTTTGTAAAATGGTTCTTCAGCTGGATGGAGAATGCAGGCATTCATCCTCTTGATCCCTAATCTGTACCTACTGCTTGTGTTCACTGTCGTTTGTGTGAGGCAAATCCACGTGACCTGCTGCAAGACTGTGTCCAACAGTCATTTGTCAGATAAAATAAATGTGCTTCACTGTTACAGAACAAGAGATCCATGCTTACCCAAGAGTATTTCTTGAATACTGCAAAGAAATTAACCACAATTACTTTTGATATTTATACTCCTTATTCCCCCCACTGTGAGCGAGTGTTACTTTATTTTTATTTATTTATTTATTTATTTGTTTATTTTTGGCTGTGTTGGGCCTTCGTTGCTGTGTGCGGGCTTTCTCTAGTTGCGGCGAGCAGCGGCTACTCTTCGTTGTGGTGCGTGGGCTTCTCACTGCGGTGGCTTCTCTTGTTGCGGAGCGCGGGCTCTAGGCACACGGGCTTCCATAGTTGTGACGCACAGGCCTCAGCAGTTGTGGCTCACTGGCTCTAGAGCGCAGGCTCAGTAGTTGCGGCGCACGGGCTTAGCTGCTCCGCGGCATGTGGGATCTTCCCAGAACAGCACTCGAACCCGTGTCCCCTACATTGGCAGGCGGATTCTTAACCACTGCGCCACCAGGGAAGTCCCGCGAGTACCACTTTATTAAGAAATAAATTCTCTTCAAGTCTAGGTCTATCTAGACTTTGCTCAAGCAACTGAGCGACCGCGTAGAGAACCATGCTGGGTAGAAATTAGCTACAAACATCCCTCCAAATCCGCAACTTGTGTATTCTGTGCCCCAAGTATCGGAAGCCCTTTTTCCCCATAACGCTGTGCACCGGCCCTGAGTGCCTCCTCCTGTCTTTTACGCTGTGAGGCACGAACTGGATAAACAGGCGGCCTTTGCAGGTAACACCATATCCTCCTGGGCTTTTTGCCCTTCATCATGGTCTCCTCTTCAAAGATCTGTTCACTCTCATTCTCAGACACTGTGAGGTTCTGCAGAGATTTTCTCCAGTCTCTTCCCCTCCAAAGAAAGCACACCCAGGAGAGTAAGTAGAGGGTTTCCCCAGTCCTTAAAAGCGTCGTTTCTTCTTGTGCTTTTCTAATAACCAGGCTCTTTTTTCTTTTTGATCTTATTCAGTGAAAACGACATTCTCTCCTCAACAAGGATAGAGAAAAGGGTTGAAAAGGAGGGGCAGCAGGAAGTGTCCTCACCTGCGTCCACTCGTCCCCCGCCTGCTCCTCTCTCCAGGGACCCTCGGGGAGGAAGCAGGATGCGGGTGGCTCTCTGGGCAGGACTGGTGTCCACAGTCCCCTGGGCCTGACTCAAGACCAGGAGGACCAAAGGCGATCTCCAGGGCAGGCACGAGGTGCTTCCTTGACCCAGACTGAAAGGCCTTAACTTCTTACGGCCAAAACCCTAGTAGCTCAGAGATCTACATTTCCCAGGCTGCCTTGCAGTCTTCGATCATAAGTGCTCCCATACGCCCACCGTGGGCACCCAGCCCTAACACGCTCCCCACGCGGATGCCGCTGCCATCACGCGCTGAAACACCTTTCATCGAAGCTTCTCTTCCCAGAGACAAATGACCAGGGGGAGGAGGACTCGACATGAGACAGACCTCAGTGACCTCTGCCCCACAGTGTGGTACCTCCAGGGCTACCTCACATCTCCATCTCCTCCCTCCCACCTGATGGGGAAAACGGGACGGAAGGTGGACAGGAAAATTACAAAAGTAGGTTCAACACAAAAAATAACCACTCGGGCTTCCCTGGTGGCGCAGTGGTTAAGAATCCGCCTGCCGATGCAGGGGACACAGGTTCGATCCCTGGTGCAGGAAGATCCCACATGCCACGGAGCAACTAAGCCCGTGCACCACAACTACTGAGCCTGCGTGCCGCAACTACTGAAGCCCATGCGCCTAGAGCCCGTGCTCCGCAACAAGAGAAGCCACCGCAATGAGAAGCCCACGCACCGCAACGAAGAGTAGCCCCTGCTCGCCGCAACTAGCAAAAGCCCGCACGCAGTAACGAAGACCCAACACAGCCAAAAGTAAATAAATAAAATAAATAAATTAAAAAAAAAAAAAAAAAAAAAAAAAAAAAAAAAAAAAAAAAAAAAAAAAAAAAAAAAAAAAAAAAAGGCCACTCATCGTGAAGGACCAAGCATGGCATCCTGAAAAGGACCGAGAGTCGGAGGCAGGAGACCAGCGTCCTTCAATTTAATTGAGCCAGAAACCCCTCCCCAGGTAGCCCCGGGCAGGGACAAGATCCATCCTCATATCTCAAGAGTGTGGAGTTAATTTAGAAAAGTCCCTAAGACATCAGCTCCCTGGCACATTTTAAGACTGCAAAGCACTGTCTGTGCTCTGCATTCTCCGTGCTAGCCTCTTTAAGCAAAAACAACACAATACATCATAAAATTTCAGCCCCAGAAGAAACATCCCTAACACTTTCTCCAAGGAGAAGCTGTGCAAAGCCTAAGTTATTAAATGCGGGTGGAAGTTTGCACACCAACTGCTGCAATGCTGCACGGGGTCTGGAACAGACCCAGGGAGACCAGGACTTTCAATCAGGAAAAGGCAAGCGTACGTGCCGGTTCACTGTGCTTTTTCATAATATCTGAAAGTTTCCACATGAGAAAGTAGCTGCTGCTTCTCTGTGAACAATAAATTAACGATTTAAAACTCACACTTCGGGACTTCCCTGGTGGCGCAGGAGTTAAGAATCCTCCTGCAAATGCAGGGGACACGGGCTCGAGCCCTGGTCCGGGAAGATCCCACATGCCGCGGAGCAACTAAGCCCGTGTGCCACAACTACGGAGCCTGTGCGCCTAGGGCCCATGCTCTGCAACACGAGAAGCCACTGCCATGAGAAGCCCGCGCACCGTAATGAAGAGTAGCCCCCGCTCGCCACAACTAGAGAAAGCCCACACGCAGCAACGAAGACCCAATGCAGCCAAAATTTTTTTTAATTAAATTAAGAAAAAATTAGGGTAAGGCTCTTTGAAAAAATTTTTAAAAATATAACTCACACTTCAGAAAGTGGTTGATGAGACCCAACCAAGTTTTTCTTTCTGCCTCCCACCAGGAAAAAAAAAAAAAAAGGTTTAAAACACTATAATAAAATAATAGCAGGTTCAAAAATCAGTTTCCAGTGACTTCTTAAATGGCGTTAAAATGCTATAATAAAGTAATAGTAAGTTGAAAAAACATCTCTCTTATTTTTTCCTTATGGTAATCTGACTCTCCCCCACTGGTATTCCTTGTTCTGCTCTGGAATACCAAATCCTACCTTGGAAAACACACTTCAAAAGTGTCCTCCACAAGGCAGACTCATCCAAAGGAGGGAACGCTGATGAGAAGGTGGGAAAGGAAGGCCTACGCGGAGGGCTGATGGCCTGAGATGCTTCAGTCTGGACCACGGAGGCAGAGGGTAGCTCCCGCTGAAGGAGGGACCACCAGCTGATAACCTGCTCCAGGCACTCCACAGGGACCCAGCAAGGGGCACAGAGACCTGTGCAGAGAGAACTCTCCAGAGAACGGGACCCCTGGCCTCAGGAGCAATGCCCCATCCATCCTCTGTGCAGCGGTGAGCAAGTGTACATAGGTACACGCACACACGGCGGCTGCGGCTTTTCCTCCAAAGCCTGGGAGAGAAGTCGGTCAGCACATCCCCGGAAAGACAGTCTGCATACAATCCAGTGCATTCTGGGACTGAATAACACATCACATAAAAATAAGACGACGCCCCATCACAGGCACAATATGCGTCAGCCAGAAACCAATCTGGTCCCCGCGCTGGAAATTCAGATTTTACATTGTACGTCAGGAATACCCAGTCTGCACAACCATAAACACTCAAAGGCTCCAAATAAGCCTATAACCCTATTTTCTTTTCAACAACATCAAAATGTGGATTAGGCTTTATAGGTGTTCTCTGAATTTCTCCTGGGAGGCAGGGTATAAGCTGAGATTTAGCTTTTGTCTCGAATGTGCAACAATTATGACTATCGGGCGTTGTGAGCAGCTGCAGAAAATATGAATTAAGAGCTAACCCGAAGCCACTTAGTGTGGCTGATGTCATATATTAGAAAAAGTCTTCAAGCCTGCTCTTCAGGGGAAAGCATGCTGGTTTTTCCGATGACAGATGCACCAAATGTTTAATGTGGCTGACTTAATGCCACGCAGGAAAAAAAAAGGGGGCCGAGAAAAAAAAAAACCAAACAAACAAGTGATTTCCAGCAAGCAAGTCCCCGGATCACTCGGTGACTCTGGCCTTAAAACATCCACGACCCGCAGTCAATGGGATCTCAACTGCTGAGATAATTATTGGAGTGGATTCAGAATTCAATAACGTGGACTTGAAAGCTCCTGCGGGGCAGCACTGTTAATGCTAGAGGTGACAATTACACTCAAAGTGACAGTGTTCGCATGGAGAGCCGCGGGCTCCTCCAATTTCCCCTCCTTTACCCGCGGCCGGCAAAGGGGGAGCAGACCTACTCGAACCCAGGCTGTGCTGTCACTGCAGCGCTACCCTCTCCCTGCGACCCAGCGGCCGCCGGAGCCCATCCTCTCCCTGCTACCCCTCGGCCCACACAGGGCCCGCCCCGTCGGGCCCACACTGCTGCTCGGAGCTGCCCTGGCCCTCTCCCCTGCCTCCCTCTGTTCCTAAAGCCTCAGGGCCCCTCCCAGCTCAGGGCTCCGCCCAGAAGCTCAGTCCGCCCCGCCCAGACCTCTCCATCCACACGTGCCCCCTTCCCCGGGGCTGCGGGCAGCTGCCCCTCTCGGGCAGGCCTTCCACGAGGCCACTACACTTTCAACGCCCCCCACCCCACACACTCACGCTCACACCCCTTCCCTGCTGTATGCACTTCCTTGTCCTTCTTACCGGCTGCACACTCTACTAGTACGTCACTGAGCTTTGTTTGCGGGTATCCTCCATCCACCCCAAAAACATGAGCTCCAGGCAGGTGAGTTCGCACCTGCTTGTTCACTGCTGATCCCCCAACGCCTGCCACTGGACACAGTTTAGACGCTTCGGTGTGAGACTCCAGTGACAGCCCTCCTCTCCGGGGGACCTGGTTCCCACACACGGGGTGCTGGGCCCTGCACGCAGTAAGCACCAAGGTACCCAGGGTGGGGAGAGGCAGGCAGAACTGGACACAGTGTCCTGTCTGAGGGATGTGCGCCCACACCCGTACACACTCTCACGTGCACACACGTGCATGCACATACACCGGGCTCCGTGTGTCTGTGCTGTAAGCAAAGAAGGCAGACACCCCCTCCCCACAGGGAGGAAAGGGAGACAGTTTTCATGGGAAACTGAACAGTTGATCTGTCCTCGATGTGTTATTAAGCTTTCCACTAATGGAAACAGAGATTATTCTTGATGGGAAAAAAAAAAAAGTCAAAGCCAGGGGAAATGCAAGGCGCTTTTAGCATTACAAGAGTTAAAATTAAAAGGTGGGGCTCACTGGGAAGACAAGTGAGTAACAGGAAGGAAGCAAAGGTCTGAGTCCTGCAGGACAAGCCAGAAAGGCCTCTGCGGCCAAACCCTGGAGAGCTCAAGGTAGCGTGCGTGCTCCCCCCGTGGAGAAGGTTCCAGAAAGCCGACCTCTGGCCGGCAGGGATGTGCACCGGGCATGTCCTCCCAGCAAACCTGTCTCCGGATCCAACCCTCTGAGCTCATCAGGGGCACACTGGCTCACTTACACACCTTTAGGTATGAACGTGCAAGCTTGTTCAAGGCTGCCAAAAACCTTTTCTTCTGGAATGAAAGTGCCAGCCCGGAAGAGCCGGGCACGTGAAAGGGCCGCAGCTCCGAGCCAGCGAGGACGCACAGCCCGGCCCGGGGTCTTTGAGGACACTTTCACCACGACTTCCTACCCGCCGCGGAGAACACAGAGAGGGGAGGCTAAAGAGAAGAGGCGGCGTTCCAAGTGTTCAAGGCGCTGTTTCCATCCAAGATGCTATTCTGAGATCCATTCATCCCGCAGGGGAGGGGCGGTCAAGTTCTCATTTCATTTGCAGTGAGGACATAATAAGGGTCGACAGCGGCGACCTCCACACCCTCCTTCAATGAACTTGCTCGGCACACACGCAGCCCTTCCTTTCAGAGGCTGGCACGCGCGCGTGCACACGGACCATCTGGGCAGCGCTGGAGGCACCGGACTCTCCCCACACTCCTGCCAGCGCCAGCCCGGCTCTCCTGGAAAACCCTTGGCTGCAGAAAGCCGTTCATGTCAACAGCTGGTCTCTTGACATGCAAGCCCGAATTCCAGCACAGGAGAACCAGGGAATGGGCCGAAGGCATTTGCAGGGGGAAAGCACCCCTGGGCTACAGCTGCAGGCTGGCGCTGGCTTCCAGCTGTCACTTTCCTGGGCTTCGCTGTACTGTTTTTGTAGAAAAGGTCAATATACTACAACTGAGGACTCATCTAAGGAGCACCAGGCAGGGCAGAATGAGGTTAAAACAAGATGCCTTGACAATCTGAGAGAGAAAGAGACAGAGACAGCAGCCTGCCACCATTCCTGGGCATTGACGTGTGCAGGGGGCTGCTGTGAACACTTCCACGAATTACTGTACTTGAATTTCCAGACGCTGCTCTAAGGAGGTGCCACCGCTACCCCTGGTGTTTCGAGATGAGGAAACCGGGGCACAGGGCATCCCTGAGGTTTAAGGAAACAATCTGCAGAGGGCATGTGTTATGATTAAACGGAATAACATAATTCACACATGCATGTGTGTATATCAATAAGCTTCTAGTTTGATTACGTTTCGAACGTTCATCAAAAAAGGTAAATAAATGGCCCTGAAGCTGACATGGATTATGGAGACAAAAATAGTACAATCAAGAGCCATTTAAAAAAAAAAAAAAAAGAGGGCTTCCCTGTTGGCGCAGTGGTTGAGAGTCCGCCTGCCGATGCAGGGGATGCGGGTTCGTGCCCCGGTCCGGGAAGATCCCACATGCCGCGGAGCGGCTGGGCCCGTGAGCCATGGCTGCTGAGCCTGCGCGTCCGGAGCCTGTGATCCGCAACGGGAGAGGCCACAACAGTGAGAGGCCCGCGTATCGCCAAAAA
>RJWK010048003.1:0-17092 GCA_004363435.1 Platanista minor | reverse complement strand
CGGGCCTCTCACTGCCGTGGCCTCTCCCGCTGTGGAGCACAGGCTCCGGACGCGCAGGCCCAGCGGCCATGGCTCACGGGCCCAGCCGCTCCGCGGCACGTGGGATCCTCCCAGACCGGGGCACGAACCCATGTGCCCTGCATCGGCAAGCGGACTCTCAACCACTGCGCCATCAGGGAAGCCCTGGTATTCATTTTAACTTTATTATTTTACGTTTAAGCATCAGGATAACCATTGAAACAATTATTTTTCCCAAAGTTCAACATTTTTTATGATACTGTAATTATCTTTCCTATAACTTAACATTTCTGTATCTTAACGTGTAACATAATTTCTATATCTTTTTGATACCTATAAAGACAAGTTCGATAAATACTTGTCTGGAAGATTTGTTTAACATACAAAATAATTGGCCCCTGAGACCAAGCCTTTTGGTGGTCAGCAATATTTTTACAGCGCTGAGTCCTTTTATGTAAGAAACACATTGTCACTGTACATAGTCACACACAAGATGGGCTGTTTTGTCAGTCGTGAGCTTAGAAGAAACGGCTTCTGTTGTTAACTAGCCTTTTTGCCACTTGTGAACATTTTGTTGGGGCAAGAACAAACTGGGTTTCTTCTTGTGTGTGTGGTTTAAATTCTTCTGCCAGTAAATTCCTCTTTTGGGGTTTCATTTTATTTTTAAATATGCTTGAGTAACATTTCAGGCAGTTGGGGAGGGCAGTGAGGAGAGGGCAGCTGCGGCCCCCCTCCCCTGACAGTTTCTAGTAGGAGAGACCTCACCCAGCCCTTCAGAGACCTAGCAGGCGTCCTCTTAAAAGCCCTGTTAGGGATCAGCCGGGTGGAAAATGGGCCCAGGTTATCTTTGGGGTGATTTACTTTTAGGGATGTGGACAGTGTTTCACTTGGACACCTAGCGCAAACCTCAGCCCCTGTTGTGACAGGAGGTGAGGGAAGGAGATTGTCCACCTGGGTAGTTCAGGCTCGCTGCCCTGGCAGGAGGCGGGGGCATGTGAGACCCTGTGCTGGGGCCTCTTGGGAACCCTGTGGGCAGCTTTTCAGTGGCACACCTGCCGCACGCCAACCTGGAACACCCTGGGGTCCTGTCTGGGGCTTGCATCACAGGGTGCAGGATGTGTTGGGAGACCCCAGCCCCACCCCGCAGCTTTGCCATCCCTGCGCTTCCCTCGTCCTGTGTCCTGGAGGGTTACCTGCTTTGTTCCCACTCCCAGAGCATCTGAGGAGAGGGATTTAGGTCTGTTTCGATCACTGCTGAATCCCTAGCACATACAGTAAGCTCCAGAAAATACTGTTGGATCAAAAATGGAATGGCTAACCTGCCACCAGTAGAAGTGGTGGTGGTTTTTCAGTCTTAAAACTTTAGCCCTTGGGGATTTAACAGTCTCCTTTGCTGCTGCCTGGCTAAATTAAGGCTTATTCACTATATATTTCGTTAATGTTTTTCAAGAGTAGTTGTTTTGGGCTCATTTTAATAAATTTAAACTTAGGTTTAAGAGTTGGGCTCATGTAAATAAGTTCTTTAATTCTGAGTAAGTATTTCAAAGGAATGACCAGAAGGAAATGACTGAGATGTAGAAATACTGATTTTTTTTTTTTTTTTAAGTGATGGACTGTGTCTAAATGAATCTTTCACTTATTTTTGTTGGGAAGCGTTTTGTTTTTCCTACTGTTCCCCCAAATGAGTTTTGGGACCCCTTTTGGAGCAGGTTTCTTAGGTAGCTAGCTGAGAAAAGTGATCTCAACCGTGGTTTCTTATTCTGACCTGTAAAGGCACTATCTCTTACATATTTAACTTATTATTTGGTTTCAAATGACTTGTTTTAAAGCATCCACCAGAAGTCAGGCCTTTAGGGCTGCCACCAGAAGACAGACCTTTCTCCCAAGATCCTGTGAACAGATACGTGGCCTTTGGAGACAGGCCCGGGGTGGCCCCAGGTGTGTCTCGAGCAGTTGCATTCACGCAGTCACTGTGTCGCTTCCTGGCAGGGTCACACCTTGGGCTCCCTCTGCAGGGACTGGACTCAGCTCCAAGCCCACAGGGACCTTGCTTCTGTGGGTTAGTGTTTTTCCATAGCACACGTTCCTCCCTCAAGGACCTGCTCCCTCCAGGGTGTTTTTGGGGTGGGGGGCTTGGCACTATGAGGATAAGCTCTCTGTTTCGGGCAGTTCTTGTGGAGTAGTGACAAATCATGAAGCCAGCAAGACGAGCGTGGCCCACTGCTGTGTGCTCCCATGGCTCTCGTGGCCATGACCTGTGCCTGGTCACTGTCTCGGGATAGTGTGACCCCCGCGCGGCTGTTGTCAAGGGGGCCTTCATCCCTGGCTTGTTGGTGCTTTGACAGAAAACATTTTTACTGTACATACCTGACCTGGTGAGGAAATGGTTTGGGTGATGTGGTCTGTTGGGCACCTACTGGAGCCTGTGGGTGGAGGTATCCGCGTGGCTGGGCCCTTGTGTCCCAGCCTCCCTCTCCCCGGGCCCCGGGGCTGCACATAAACTGGGGCTGGGTTGGTTGTGGTCCATTTACAGCTCAGGTGGCCATGGCCCCACTCACTCCTCAATCGTGCCTGCTGTCCCCTGTGTTCTCCATCACAGTGACCTCTGGGGCCTGGTTGGGGGCACAGCTTGGGCCTTCCAGGGACAGAGGGACATGACTCGGCTTTTACCAGCTTCAGAGGACTCAGGCAAGGTGTTTGACCCAAACCAGATGAGAAGCGCTTTAAAAACATGTGTCTGTGAGGCTGTGTCGCGCCAGGCGCAGTGGCTGCGCTCCTCACCACCCTCTCCGTTCTCACAGTGACAGCAACTGACCTGTGGGTCCTTCCTGTCTTTTGTGGGAGGACAGTGACTCTCGGGCTGGGCTTCTGGAAGTGCTGTGTCTGGTGGGAGAGACCACGGGTCTCGCTCCACGGGCACCGGGGGCCGAGTGAGGTTTCTTCCCTTATTTGTCCGCCTTTCAGCAGAGAGGGATCGGTGTCTACGAGTGATCGGGGGAGTGGCGCCCGCAGACCTGGGCTTCCCCCACGTGTGTGCATGGACACACTCGCTCCTCCGTGGGCCTCCAGATGCCTGCAGCGCCCACCTGCTCATGAGGACCAAAACCATCTCCAGATGTGGCCAGACACCCCTGAGCTGAAATAAAATGTACAAAAAAGCTTGAGACAGTGACCGCGGCCGCCTCAGAGCCTGCGGGGCCATGAGGAGAACGTCGGGGCTGGTGGCCCTGGGGCCTGCTCCCGAGTTGGCGGGCAGGGATGCTTGCACACGGATGTTTTAGTGACGTGTAAACACGAGGTTAGGATGAGAAGGCCGTTGCACATAGACGCTTTGAGCACTCCTAGTGTTGGCTTTCACCGCTTGTGAGTTTGAGGGAACATGGGGTCTGCAGCAGACCCCCTTGAGTGAGGATGGCGTTGGGGCCGTGGTGTGTGCGATGACCTTTCTTCCTTAGGGTGCGATTGTGGCTCGTGGACGCTGCCTGCCAGGGAGGTTCCCTCAGTTTATTAGGAGACACTTGGCCATTCCCTTATCTCTGGCCCTCGCAGTCGGCGCCTCAAGGTAGGAGGCTGGGGGTGTGTCCCTCTGCTCCGGGCCTCCGGGCGCTCCATTCTTGGTCCTGGAAAGCCTGGATCACGGCAGCTGGAAACCAGGACAAATGGTTTCTTTCTAGAGACCGGGACAGGAGTCAGATGACAAGACGTTCTAGGTGGAACCTTCCCTCTACCGCATGTCTGTCCTGTGGCCATCACAGACATCCACCTCGTTCCCCTGCATTCCAGGATCCTTTCTTTTCTGTTTGGATTGGCTTCACCTAGCTTTTGTGTAACGTTGCTACAGGATTTTTTTAAATTTGCAAATAAAATGCTTAAAGTTTAAGAATTGAGAAGCGTGTTCTTTGAGGCCAACGACGTTGCTCATACAGTCCACTTTGCACTTCATTTTCATTTAACGCATTTGTTGTCTCATTTAATCCAACTGTGATTCTCTGTCATTTTGTGTCTTTCAGCAAAAGAGGGTTCAGCGTCCGGTCCTTTGGAACAGGGACTCACGTGAAGCTTCCAGGACCAGCGCCCGACAAGCCAAACGTTTATGATTTCAAAACCACATATGACCAGATGTACAACGACCTCCTTAGGAAGGACAAAGAACTGCATCCCAGTGGTTGCCCTTTAGCCCTGTGTGCTTGTCGCTGACACGTGTCACCTGTGGGCAACGCTCAGGGGCACCTGTGAGGCAGGGGACGCGGCGGCCCGTTTGAGGTGTGCGGGGTCACTGGGTTTCTGTTCTGGTGCTCACGGGACTATCCAGAGGTTGGAGCCACTCGGGGCCGTGGGCTGCAGTCCACGTGGACACAGTCAGGGAAGGTTGTGATACAGTATTAGAGCAGCTTAGGTGAGGAAGGTGGGACCCCCACCATCCGTGGCTTTGCACACTGCAGGTAGGTGTGCGCGTGGGAGTGCACTGGTTCACGGGTGGCTGCCTCACACTCTGGTGCTCTTTCTGGAGGGTCAGCTCATGAGAGGGCCACATTGGGTGCCGAAGGAAGCATGTTAGAAGCAGGGAATTTGAGAGGACTTGACTTCCTTTCAGGAAGAGACAAAACAGACTGTGTCTGCTTCCTAAGACTCACGGGAAAGGAAGGTATTTTAAAGCCAGATTCGTGTGAATGTGACCCTAGGCTGTGGATATTAATATCATCCTTGCCGGCTGGGTTTTGACCAGACACTTCACGGTCACTCCGGGCTGCTTTAAATTCCTGGGACACCTCATGTTACCATGAGTGATGGTGGTTCTCAGGATGGAGACCAGACACATCCCAAGCGAGAGGAGTATAGACACCGGGTGGAAAGCTTTCTTCACTTCGGCGTTCTTGCAATTGTGAATAAACTACGAACGTTCTCTGTACACCTGTAGATTAATTAGTTAGCTGCGAGGGTCCCCAGAGGTCATTCCAGCAAAATGTACTGGACGCTGGTGGTTGCTGCACCCTGCACCCCGTGCCCGCTCCTCCCAAGGGAAACGTCGGGTGGGGGCATTGGGGCAGAAACGCAGGTATTTCTCATCAGTGCCCCAGCCGGGCACTGATGCTGGGCGTCCAGGACTCAACGCCCACCAGAACCAGCACCCCCCACTGCTCCATGCAGTCCCAAGGCCCTCCCAGGGGTGCGGGAGCCCCAAGAGACCCTGCAGTGCACCTTGCGCACACACTCCTTTCTCAGAAGGCGCAGACCACGTTAGGAACAGCTCTGCGTACTGCCGGGGAGATGCCAGCTGTGTCCTGGGCTCCGCGTGGTGAGAGCCGTCCTAACCTTGTGGAGAGGCACCAGCCACGGCCGCTCCGCTGGGAAAGCTGTGATCCAACTCCAGGCTTTTGGTTCTTGCACTGCAAACTCTGTGTTGATAAGCTTAACTTGAGACCCCATCTAGTGAGTTGGCCAGAAAGTTCATTGGGCTTTTCTGTAGGATAAGATGTTACAGTAAAAAACCCGAAAGAACTTTTTGGCCAACCCAGTATTTTTTAAGATTATTGTTCAGTTAGGACCATTCGTTTTTTTAAAGACTCTTAAACTCAACGAGAGAAATGAAAACAGATAATGTACTTGTCTGTACTCTCTTAATTATTGTAAGTTAGGTCTTTTCACATCAGAGCTATTTCTGGGAATGGGCAGCATTTACACATTGTAGACCAAATCTGGAGGGACTTTGTGCATGTCCCTGGTGGCTCTAAACGAAGGGGCAGAGCCCAGCCTCTCAGAACTCAGACTCTCCTCTTGGGGTGACTGTACAGGCCCGTGGTCTCCCCAGCAGCATCCAGTCCAGGGGATGGTTGTGCCTGCTGTCAGGGCCCCATGTAGGGAAGTTGCCTCCATAGACCACCCCACCCCCCCTTTGGTTACCCTTCATGAGCCTCTGGGAGGGACCCTTGTCGCTTTGCTGGCTTCACTTGGGTGGAATTTCTGCCTTCTGGGGTGGGGGGGGTGGGAAGGGGCAAAACAAGGCTGTCTGGCACTATGCTCAGCTTTGCCTGAGCCAGCCCTTGGCCAGTAACAGGAGCATCTGCCGACAGTTCGGGGGCGGGGGGCGGGGGAGTCCACTGGGACACTGGCAGGACACCAGGGGGTGGGGGGCTGGAGGCCCTGCCAACTTGGGCAGGGTTGGTGATCAGGTGTGGGGCAGGGAGCCCCGCATTTCCCCATGTGCTCAGGACACAGCAGACAAGAGCTAAAAACCTAAGTCTGTAGCATAGAGTACCTGGGCATTTGCAGACATGGTGGCTTTTGTAACCTACAGTGCAAAGCTAGGAAAACATTGTAAGATGAAACGCAGGGATGAAACAACATTCAGTAAATGTTTGAATTTTCAGGGGAGAGAAGATTCCCCTTGGGCAGAGCCAGGAGTTGAGGCCAAGTGGTTAGCAGGGACAGATGGGCCCTGGAGACGTAGACGTCTGCGGGCTTTGCCTGGGCCCCGCTCTGCCCCCCGTGGGCTGGGGCCTAGGACCCTGTGGTTCTTGAGCCCTCAGTGAGTTCTGGTCTGTAGTCGTTAGTATCCAAGCAGTTTATCTGTTAATTATTTGGCTGTAAATAGGGGTTTTGCTTTTGGTTTTCTCGCCACAAGCAGGAGTGGGGTTGGGTTGAGAGCCTCCGGCCTCGGTCCTACGGGTGACAGGTGTGGCCGCAGAGCACCTGCCCGGTGTTGCCCAGCCCTATGAGGAGCTAGACAGCCTGGTGAGGTTTACGTTTCCCTCCCCCTGCGGGAATTGTCAACGACAGTGCAGGAAATCTGGGTTCACCTGACCCCCCCCAGACATGTAAGAGGGTCTTCTCTTCGGACGCCTCCAAGGCGGGAGCTGTCCTTGACTGTGAGACGATCTACCTGCTTCAAGTGCACGGCTCCACGGGTCCACGGGGTTGTGCACCCAGCAGACTGTAGGATGTTTTCACCCCAGGAAGCCCCCTGGCAGCTGCTAGCCCAGTCCCCGCCTGTGGCTCTGCCTCTTCTGGACTTTTCTCATCCACGGGTCTGTAGGAGCTGGCTTCTGCCTAACGTCCGACATTGAGCTGTCCTTTTGTTGTCGTCGTTGAGCTGTGTCCTCTTTCATGTGTAAATATTCCCGTGGACCTTAAGTTTTTTCATCCCTTTGCCTTGGAGTCCTTTTGAATACTGAGCAGCTTCAAACTTGGTGTTCCGTTTGGGGGATGTAGCGTACCTCCTGTGTCAAGTTGGTGGAGGCTTCCAGATCTTTCCATTTTCTGCCTGAGCCGCTTCCCACACCTGAGCTTCCTCCCGGGCTCTCCAGCACTGGTTGAGCAGAATCTGCGGTTGAACCTCAGCCTCTCCTCGGAGCACTTTTGGGGGAAGAGAAGTCATTTTCTTCTCAACGTAAGACTGGCCAACCTGTGACCTAAGGGGCAGGGTCCCTGGGCCCAGTCACGGAGGCAGGGCCGCCAGGAGAGGTGAGGCTGGCAGTGTCCTCGTGGCTCCAGGAGAGCCATCTTTCATCGGTTTTGGATAATTGCTTTGTGAGTTACAAAACCACTTGTTTTAAAAAGCAAGTGAATGTGTGGCTGTAAATATAGTTCATGTGATTCTTAATACATGTGACCAATTGCTCCCCAAACAGGGAGTTGAAGTGCAGATACAACGAACACTTGCCCAGATCCTGACTTTATCCTCGTAAGTGGAAGCTGCATGTTGAACTTGTTATCTAGCGTAGTTTCCCTCTTTCTCC
This sequence comes from Platanista minor, assembly GCA_004363435.1. Classification (NCBI taxonomy): domain Eukaryota; kingdom Metazoa; phylum Chordata; class Mammalia; order Artiodactyla; family Platanistidae; genus Platanista; species Platanista minor. The sequence goes on along the minus strand of RJWK010048003.1, from coordinate 9,338 downwards.
TGTGGCTCTTTTGTAATTAAATACCTCTGGGGTTTAGATTGTTTTTTAACTATTCACTCACTTTCAGTTTCTCAATTTCATTGTCTTTTAGGCCTTAGATTAATTTATGTGTATATTCACTTCTCCACTGTGTAAATTTTGTTGCCTTGGGGTAAAAGGTAATAATAAATGTGATTTCTAAGAGTAAAAATCCCACAGCCTCCGGGCCTCCATCCTGGGTACGAGGTTAGTGGACGCGGCAGCTCCGTCCTGCTCAAGGCCCCTGGGCTTTTCCAGAACCTTGTTCTTGGGGTCTCATCAGACCCTCCTTGCCTTCTCGTGCTGCACTCGGTGGCGTGGGGTGGCTGCCCAGCCCCTGGCCCTGCCCTGAGGACGCTTCCTGCACTTCAAGTCCAAGCCCCTTGGGCTCCCACCCTCAGCGTATCCTGCCTGACCCCCGTCGTGGACGGTCCCTGGTCACCCTCACTGGCCCTGTGAGTGCCTGGTGTGAGCTCGCCTATCTGACCCCATCTCATTTCACCCTGGTTGGCAGCTGTGGTTTCAAGTGGTTACTGAAAACAGTGTCTGTTTAACGTATGAGTGTGTTCCTAAGCCAGACACTGATTCCCGGGGAAACTCTGATCTAGTTTTACTGATGCTTAAGCTTTTGGATTTTAGAAAAGCACTCAGGCTTAAAATAAAAATTAAGGCCTTCAGGTATTTTCAGGTGAGACCGGAAGAGAAGCTTGCATGTCTGACAGGCATTGCCCCAAGTCGAGCAGCTGGCTGCCCGAGGTGGCTTCGGGGTCCCTCCTGAGGCGACAGCAGGGCAGGTCGGGCCTGGTCCCCACAGCCTGTGGCAGGAGGGGTGCAGACACGGCGTGTAGCCGGTGGGTGACGCCGCAGCCCGTGCTGGTGGGTTCACTTTAACTGGGGGCCGGGGTGGCGAGGCCATTGCAGACCACGCCAGAGCTCCCGCCGCCAGCCTCAGGAGCGGTGGGGCCTCGTGACAGATTGTGGTGAATCGGCTCTTCATGTTTGAGGGTCCCAGCAGTCGCCACAACGCTTTGATGAGGGTATTTCAAGCCTAAAGCTGTTTGCTGTCGGCCTTGCTCACGCCCAGGTGTGCTGAGGGCACCCCTCCCACAGCTGGTGGCTGAGTGTGTTCTCGTGACCACGCACAGCAGCTGCAGCGCCACCTGCCGGCCCGCCTGCCTGCTCTTGAAGCCCTGGCCTCGCGCCCCCGCCTCCCCCCCCCGCCCCCCCACGGCTCCAGGGAGGAAGGGGCCCGATTCAGAGCCATGGGGGGCTGCAGTTGGGCCCCTGTGCTGCCCCAGCCCCGTGGCTCGAGGGAGACCTCTTGCATCCGTGCTGCTTAACGCTTTTCCGTGAAAACACAGACTGGGTGCCTTGGAGGGGAGGGTGTCTCCATCCATAACAGGTGAGGGGTTGTCAGGGTTCCCTGGCGGGGGGGAGCAGTAGTCAGCCTCTGGCCCCCTCCCGTTGGCACCTGGCATGTGTCTGGAGTCTGAGTTCGAGGTGGCCGTGGCCTGTGGCCTGTGGCCAGCGTTGGAGAGCTGGCCGGCCGGTGGGAATCTGGGTGAGCTGTGACAGCTCCGAGGTCGGGGGCCGGGTGGGCATCAGGAATGCGCTCCCCACCCCCCACCCCCATCTCAGGGCAAGGCTTGTGAGGAGGTGTGGGAGTGGGCTGGGCGGGCCTTGCCACGGGCGGGTGTGGGTCTAGGTGCCAGCACCGCGTGGGTATGGCTTTCCCCCTGGCCCTGAACCCTGACAGGGTCCAGCCACGTCCACCTCGGCACTGACCGCTCCTCGTGTGGATGGGGACTGAAGGAGTGAGTACACCAGCGGCCTTGTGCCCAAGCTGCGTCGCCAGCAGGTGCCCCAGGCTCCTGCCCCCGAGATGCCCCGTCCACGTGTGAACCTGCACCTTCCCGATGCCGTCTTCTAAAGCGAGGGACTTGAGCAGGGCGTCTTTGGGGACACACATCCTGGAAACTAGAGAATCACTGTCATGGGGTCCTTCAGGGAGGGTCTGGGTCGCACGTCCGTGTCTGAGGGCAGGGCCTCTCCCTGGCACAGGGTTGGGCTTAAGGAATCTGGCCCCAAAGTGCCATCTCTGCGGACACTTCGTGGAGCATCTCCCTGGCCCGTGGGTGTCACCTGTGAGCTTTTTTTTTTTTTTGCGATACGCGGGCCTCTCTCACTGTTGTGGCCTCTCCCGTTGCGGAGCGCCGGCTCTGGACGCGCAGGCTCAGCGGCCATGGCTCACGGGCCCAGCCGCTCCGCGGCATGTGGGATCCTCCCGGACCGGGGCACGAACCCACGTCCCCTGCATTGGCAGGCGGACTCTCAACCACTGCGCCACCAGGGAAGCCCCACCTGTAATCTTTTGAACTCTGCCGTCGGCCTTTCCCTGGCTCGTGTGCAGGAGCACAGCCACCCCGCCCCAGCCCCATCAGGACAGGCAGGGCGTCACCATGACCACCAGAATAAGAACGGACAGTCTGTCAGGACAGGCTCTGCCAGGCCGTGTCGGGCAGCCCTTGGTGTGTCCCAGGTACTTGGGGACACTCGGCAGTGCTCCTCGTCTCGGCTGCTTCCTGCCTGGGAGGCTCACAGCCCTTCCTTCCTCTGCTGCTGTGTTTCTCAGAGGCCTCTTGACCCTGGCTGCTCCTGTGGGTCCCCACGGGGAGCCCTGCTGGGCACAAGTGGGTTCGTTTGCAATGACCACTGGCCTCTTGGACCAGCCCCCCACCCTCCCTCTGTCTTAGCCAGACGGTTTGGTTTCTTGTGCAAACTGCGTGGTCTCAAGAACGCCAAGCTTGGCCAGGGCTCGGCAGGGAGCACCGGGGGTCATCCAGGGATGTCTGGGTCGGTGGCCACCCTGGGCTTGGTGCTGTTCCTGCTTAAATCACTCAGTAAGTGGGATTTCAGTGAGGGCGGGGGATCATTTTATTTTTCCTTGAACTCAGTGTTTGGGGTGGATCTCGGGCGCTGCTGGGAGGTGGGTGGCCAGGAGATCGGCACCCAGAGCATCACCACGTCGTTCCCCCACCGCACACACCGCCCCCGCCACCCTGTGATGTTTGGGATTTAGCCTGTTTTGAACCATTTATGTAGAAGTGATTTGGTATTTGCAGACTAATCCATGATCTGAGGGTTTTTTCTCAAAAAGTAAGTTAATTTTCACTAAAATGCTCCAGCCTAGGACTCAGGTTTTCTCTTTTGTTTTGAGATTAAAATTTTTATGATGTCACACAGCTGGAGGGTAGGTATGTATCTATTTGAAACAAAACACTAAGACTAAAGATATTTTTCTCATTGCATTTTTATTTATCCATCTAATTTATTAAAAAAATTTTTTCTTGAGCTTCCTCTCAAATTTAAATAAATGTAGCATTTTGCCTTATTTGGACAAGTGGTCTACCACTTTTATTTATTTATTTTTAAAAATAAATTTATTATTTTTGGCTGCGTTGGGTCTTCGTTGCTGCACGTGGGCTTTCTCTGGTTGCGGCGAGCAGGGGCTACTCTTTGTTTTGGTGCGTGGGCTTCTCATTGCGGTGGTTTCTCTTGTTGTGGAGCACGGGCTCTAGGCACACAGGCTTCAGTAGTTGTGGCACACGGGCTCAGTAGTTGTGGTTCGCGGGCCCTAGAGTGCAGGCTTCAGTAGTTGTGGCGCACGGGCTTAGTTGCTCCACGGCATGCGGGATCTTCCTGGACCAGGGAAGTCTGCTAAAGCCGCACCTGGTTAGATGGTGGTGTCTGTTTCTGTTATCTGTCCCCTTCAGGCTGACTTAAGGAGGCTTCTGAGGTCGGGTTTCTGAGGAGGAGACATTGGACTGGAGGTTGCAGAGTCTGCTTTCTGGCCGTCACTGTTTTGTTTTGTTTCTGACACCATTGTGCAGGGAGTGTTTCCTTTGAAGAGGAATGGCGGGTTCTTACCTCCCGGGCCACAGGCCCTGTGCAGAAGAGGCTGGGCGAGCAGAGCCCCTGGGATGCTGTGCCCGTCCCGGGAGGGCTGGTGGAGGGGCCCTGGTTGATCAGACGGGTGAGTGTTCCTCGCCTGCCAGCCCATGCTGTGTTCTTGGTGGTGGTGGGGGGGTGGGACGTGGTTGGTGGTGGCAGCTGCCCTACGCGGGGGGGCTCCACACAACCGGGACGTGCTCTGGAAGCCAGGCCTGTGACTGGTGTGTGTAGAACATGATTACGGATGAAACTTATTTGCTACTTCCCAGTTCATTTTTTGCTGACTTTGGCCCAACCACAGTGACCTCGCTGCCATGTTGCAGTCTGGGGAGTTGTAGTCGTTCCTCTGCTTCGGGTTGTCCTGGCTGCCTGTGGCCCTGCTCGCCCGGCCCCGGCCCCACGGGCGGTTCACGAGAGAGAGGCTTCTGGTCCCTGTGGGCCTCAGGCTGTTTGGAGCACCCTCTCTGCACGTGCTGCTCAAGAGGTTTGTTTTTCTGATTTTCATCATTCCTTTTCTACGTGATACCTGTTCCAAAAAGCAGCCCAGTTATGCATCCCGTGGTTCCCTGCGCTGTCCTCCAGGGCGTCCTTTGTGCAGCACGCGTGTTTGCGGCACCCAGTTTGTTCTTAAGTTTCTGTCTGGGGATGTGGCCGTTTCACAGACACGAGGTTGTCACCCGTCCTGCCTCCCCCAGTGGCCAGTGACTGTGCTTCTCGGGCTTGTGCTTTTCACGAGGTCTTATGAGGCTAATGGCTCTGACACAAAACCCTGGGGGTGTTGTGACAGCAGACTGTTGGTGGCACAGGGAAGGCATGGGTGGGGGCTGGACCCGTGCAGCCGCGGTTGGTGCCCATCTGAAATGAAGGTGGCAAGGCTGTCGTTAGGTAGTGAGGCTAAAATTTGAGCAAAATGATTAAATTGTTCTCAAGATGGGGTGGGAGGCCCGTTTCCCTACAGAGCTGTGCATCCGCTCAGTGCCCAGGTGGCTTCATGTGCAGGGAGGGGGCTCCTGGCTGCCTCCCCCTCCCCCGGGGCGGGCACCCCAGAGGGAAGCCCCACAGGTGGGCAGGGCTCTGAGTGGATTCTTGAATCCAGCAGAGAAGAGCACAGGGCCGCTGGCCAGGGGTCCAGACTCCTGGGGTGGAGTTGGGAGGTCACCGTGGGCTTCCAGAGGCACGAGGTCCTGCTTACCTTGGTGCTGTGCTCGGCCCAGTGGGTTTGCAGAAGCCCCAGCTCTTGCCCGTGGCTGGCCAGTGGTCACCCGTCCAGGCCAGCGAGTGCCTGAGCTCCGCCAGCCGGGGGCTGGTCCTTGTCTTCGAGGACCTACCCCCAGAGGCACTTGGGCCCCTGTGTGAGGGGCTTTGCATCTTCTGTTTCAGTTGGATCAAGCTCAAAACTGGAAGTAGAATTAGGTTGGAGGATGCCTGGGACGAGCGTGTTCTGGGGGCACAGCCCACCTGGCCAGCCCCAGCCATGGGATTTGGGTTCACACCTCAGGCTTAAGCCTCGAAGTGGGAAACGCCTGGTGCCATTTGGGGGCAGAGGTGCTGATGCTGATGGACCAGAACGTCCTTGGGCTCCGTTTGGTCAGCATCCGAGGAACAGCTCAGACGAGGGCATCCTCTCTCGGTGAAGCACACACCGCAACAGTCCAGCCAGGGCCTGCCCGAGCCGCCCCCTGCCCGCTCCATTCCCAGAGCCCCGGTGTGGGGGCAGAGCCGGGCTCCCGGGCCTGGTTGGGAGAGAACATGGGTGGTGGCGGCCAGCGGGCCTGGGAGGCCACTTGCCGGAAGCACCTTCCCGACAGGGCTCGGCTGGCACTGCCCCTGGCCCCCTCGCCCTCTTCCTCGGGGTTGTGACTCCACCTGGCGATCCCGCTTCTGTTCTCGGTGTTCCGAGGCTGTCTCTTCCCAGGTTTGTCTCCATCACGTGTGCTGGGTGATGTTTGTGGCCGACCAGGCTGAGCTGTCTCACCTCCGACCCTGGGAAGGGAAGTGCTTCTGCTCCTGGGGGAGCGGGAGCCTGGCCGTTCCTCGGCAGAGCCTGGGCCCTGGGCTGGGAGGGGATGTGGGGGCGTGGGCTCCACTGTTAAACCTCCGAGGGAGCGTCTGACCCTGTATGTGGGTTCCGTCGGCGCCTCACCCCTGGTCTGGCCCAGCCTCTGCTCTCAGCCACCTGCCTTCACAGGGGGCATCTCTGCTTTGACCCCAGGTTCCCAGCGTGGGCTCTGCGCACCGCGCCCTGCTCTGTGCCAGCCTGGCCCCCTCTGCCCGCCTCCCGGGCCCTCCTTGTACGATGGGAAGCAGAGCCACATCCTCGCCGAATCCCCCCACACGGCTGGGCTGGCGCTGCAGGAGGAATGATGTGCTTGCGCTCCGAGGGCTCAGGAAGGCGTTGCCTTGGGCGCCCGGAAGTCACGTCCACCAGACGCACTGTCAGGCCCGTATCTCTCAGCATCACTGTTGAGACAGAAGCGTTCAGCTGAACCTGTTTTCCGTGCTGAGCACACGTATGTAGGATGAACTCGTGGCTGGGGGCTAAAGCTCACATCTGAGAAGTTGCCTTGAACTAGAGCAGACTGGAGCCCTCGGGCACCCGGGTCAGAGCAGGTTCTGCCATCCCGGGCGGGCAGCCTCCAGGCCCAGGTCCTGGCTCGAGGCCGGTCTGTGGTCCCTTTGGGTGCATCTCTAACCCTCCAGTATGTTTGCCTTTTGCCCTTGAACTTTGGACACGAGGCCCCTGTGCCTGCTGTGTTCCCCTCAGGACAGTCCCTGGGCCCATCCTGAATCTGAGTGCCCCCCGCGGGGTCGCTTCAGCAGGCTTGCGGGTGCTCATGTAGCAGTTTCGAGAGCACGTGCTCTCCACTGACAGGGTCTGCATCGTTTGATGAGTAGGACTCCAGAGTGTTTTAGAACGATCCTTTGTTGTTGTACTTCCTGTGGCAGCAGACAGAACCTCTCGTCTTTCTGGGGCCCCCACCCTTGAGGAGCTGCGGATCTGCACCGCACAGGAGGTGCCCACGCCGGCCTTCAACTGTTCCAGGTGAGAGGGGGAGACCCTCCCTCTGAAGGTGCAGCGGCTCCAGGCGTGAGCTGGGGTGCACAGCCACAGCCCAGGAGACGTGGTGCAAGGGCAGGGGCCCAGACACCGCGTTCTCTGCCTGCACCCACCGGGGCCTCCGTCCGCCTGGGTTGGGCTCTTGAGCTAGCTTTCCCCGCCCGGGGGGTTTATTTCTGATAAGCGTGTGAGCTCAAAGGGAGGCCCCAGCCAGCTCTCCCTCCCTCAAGGAGGCTTCCTGCCCCAGCAGGTCGGCTGGCCCTTTATCCACTGTGGTCAGCCAGGCCTGCCGCTGCCTCTGGGCCCAAGGTCGCTGTTGGCTGCGGGAGCACCCATGTCGGGTGGGAGTGGTTCTAGGGACCTAGCGTGTCCTTCCCACCTGGCAGGGCCCCCCCAGGGGGTGGTCCTGGATGCCTGGCTCCCTTGCAGCTCTGGTCCACGGGCTCGGCCTTGATGGGTTCCGTGCAGATGCCTCGAGCGGCCAGGGCCCTGCAGGGAGGCCCTGCTGCCTCGGCCCCTGCAGGTCGTGGCTCAGCCAGGAGTGCTCGGCCCCCGAGTCTGCAGCATCCCACCCTCCGTGGGGTGAGCACGCTCCCTGCCTCCCTCCCGTGGGCCTTCCCTCAGAAGCCAGACCTTAATGAAGGCTTTGTCTTGCTGGCAGACAACTGTTGCCATCTCGATCCCCACTTTTCCTGTGTCACCGTGGTGTGAGGCAGGAGTTCAGGCAGGTCCCTGGGAATCTAGTGTTCCGTGGTCTCATCTTCAAGGACCCCGCCCCGCCCTGCGCCCCCCGCCCCCAGCCTGCGCTGTCCTTGGTCCTGCCTGGCACGGCCTGGGCCCTGCGTCTCTGGGATGTGCCAGAAAATAGTCTCTAGAGGTCCCCGTTACTCCTTCCTTGTCACACCGATGAAGGTAAGGCTTTGGTCCCTGAACTGTTGGCCTTTTGTCCTCAGTTACGTGCGGCTGACTTTCGTCTGCTGCGTCGTCTGTGTGCGTGATCGAGGGTCAGGGAAAGAGGGGGCCTCGCCAGACTGGGGGGCCCCGAGAAGCCCCCCGAGCACCGGGCGGCCTCCCCTCCCAGGGGGCCGCCACCTGAAGCCGGCCGGTCCGGGTGGCCGGTCTTGGAGCCACTGGGGGGTGCAGGGAGCCTCCACCACCAGCCCTGCACCACGAGGGGCCCCCCTGGCCCGTGTCTTTCTGCTGGACGTAGATGCCAGGCGTCCGAAGGACCAGGTTCTGGGGAGGAAGACCTAGAGGTAGCAGCGCAGCCGCTGTGGGCAGCCAGGAGGTGGCAGGGCCAACCCGGGGACGCAGGCCAGCGTGAGGTGGCCGTGGTTATTACGCTTGTCTGAAAAATGGCAAGACCCCAAAACGCCCCACAGCTAACAGTCAAGTGTCTTTTCAAGTGAAAACTCTTAATTAAATGCCGTTTTCACCATCCAAGAATGTATTCTGAGTAATACGTTAGAGCTTATTGAAATAAACTCTCATAACTTAAAATCTGGGAAAGACAGTAAATGTATCCCTCAGAGTTCCTAAATCAGCTTGTCTGTGTTCCTGAGTAGAGCGGGCAACGTGCTTGTTCCAGACTATCCGGAATGACCCTTAGAGACCACGGGCTTCGTCTTTGGGGCAGTGAGCCCTCTCCCGGGGCCGAGGACACAGCCATTGGGGTTGGGGGTGGGGGTGGGGTCCTGTCTGGAGGGTCCCAGAGGAGGCACTTCCAGCTCAGGGCCGCCTGCTTGGCACAGACCTTGACTGCGGGACCTGTGTGGCCCCTCCGAGCTCCAAGGGACTTGGCCCTTCCAGGTCCTGGGCCTGGGCTCCTTTCACTCTGTTCTCAGTTCACCCAAGGCTTCTCTCTCCCGGACACTTCATGTCCTTTCTTGGGTGGGCTTCCGGATTTCCTCACTGCCATGCTGAGCCAGGCTTGGGATTGGGTTTCCATGTTAGCTTTGTCTTTGCCGAAGGGCTTGGGTTCAATATGAGCGTTTGCCAAGACTGCAGGACGAAAAAGGCCATCAGCGACTTCCTGGCGGCCCAGTGGTTAAGACTCTGAGCTTCCACGGCAGGGGGTGCATCTTCGATCCCTGGTCGGGGAAACACGGACCTGGGAGAAGGCTGCAGACACTAGGTCTGCTTTCTGGAAAGGCGTGGGTCTGAGGGCAGCCAGTAGGCTGGGCTGGGGGCGAGCACCCTCACCTGACTTGTCTCCTGCGGGATGGGGGATTGCGGCCCAGCCTGCCCCCACGTGCCTCCGCGCCTCCGTCGCCCTGTTGCTCCTGCTGTGGGTGTGGTGGTGGGGGGGGGG
>RJWK010048002.1:0-17093 GCA_004363435.1 Platanista minor | reverse complement strand
CCTGGAGCCCACCCACGCCCACCTCCCACCGCCAGATGCCCCGCCGGTGGCAGCCTCTAACGTCTAGACCCCCCTGCCCCTGCCCGGCCCTCCCCTCCTCAGCAGCTTTACTGTCGAGGCCTCCACACACAAACGTTCCTACGCGCCGACGCCCAGGCCACCATCCTCGCCAGAATGGACGTGACACGGTGCCGCGCGGGTGCTGGGGGGGGACAGACCCGGTCCCTACCCTCCCGTCAGCCTCAGTGGAGCTGCTCTTCGGCAAAATAACGCCAACCCGAGTTCATCATGCAACAAAGCTGCGCGTGCAGAAGGCGGGCACTGCTCACGCTGGGGGTTAAGGAAAGCGTCCTGAGGGTAAGACGTCGTGCTCCTGGAAACAGGCAGGAGTACGCTCGGCTGCAGCCAAAGACAATTTTCTCCGTGAAGAAACTATGCAGTGCAGTTACCAACAACGGAGATTTTTTTTGCCCTCCACCATCAGATGACTCAGGACATTTACAGAAGATCAACTTGAGGAGCTCAGACATTTGAGTAAAATCTCCACCCCCGGCCTAGACTACAGCACAAAGAGGAAGAATAAAGCCCTAAGTCTGTACACGTCAAGGAGCATGAAACCTCCGTGCTGCAAGGGCTGCAGGAGGCGCGGCACACGCTCCTCCGGACTGAGGGCGGGCCTTTCCCTTGCAACTAAAGTTAGGAAGCAAACCTAATTTCGAGGAAAGAGAAACAAGTGGGAAATGGGTTTCGCTTAGAATCACAGCCGCCAATACAGGCCTTTCACTCTGCGCGTGAAAGAAAATGCTGTTTATGTCAAAGGCAAGAAATATATAACCGACCGCGTGTGACCTTCTCCCCCCTTTCCTCCGTTCCACACGCACACAAAATCCCGCAAATCTCTACGCAATCTACCGAAAGCAAAAACATGCACTTCCTGAGTAAGGCTTAAAACAGGGACGGGGAAAAAAAGCACAGTGGGAGCCGGGAGTGTAAACAGTGCCGGGGAACACGCAGAAGCACCGCGGAGATGCTGCAGAGGGGCCTTCCCAGCCCACATTTAAGAAACGTGAGCCTTCAGCACCAGGCCTGGAACGCACCACATACTGAAGTCGGGTGTCAATTTAAATTCATCGAACACCAGAAAAATGCCCCCAACCAGGGCTTCAAACTTGTACAGCACATTTCCACTCAACCCAACTAGATTGCCTGTCACATCTGACACGGCTCGTCAAAAGTTATCCTTCACTGCTCATGGGCAACATCGAGGTCAAAAGACCAAGTACAATGGTCCAACCCATCCCCATTTTTTTCCTCCAGAGCAGCAGATATTGAACTCTAAAATGACAAGACAGAGCAGCTTGAAACGGCTGCCAAAGAAACAGACGCTGTCCAAGGCCGCTGATCTCAAGTAGAAAAAGCAGTTGGTGTGTGCATGTCAGGGTGCGGATCCCTCTGACAGTCTCACACAAAGAAGCCACAGCCAGCACAGGGAGCTCGTAGGGCTCTGCACCTGGCAGCAAAACAAGCTCGCATGCCCAGAGGGCTGCAGGGGAGGACCAGCCCCGGAGGCGGCGCCGGCCTGACGGCACCTGGTCGACACGAGCATGGTGAGCCCCACACCTTCCTCGTGGAAGCACCCATCTCAAAACCCCACCGCAGTTCAGCCCGAAAAAGGAAGCAATTCTGACACAGGCTACAGCATGGATGAACCCTGAGGACATTACACTGACTGAAATAAGCCGGTCACAAAAGGACATCTTCTATGTGGCACGGAGAGCAGTGAGATTCGCAGAGACAGAAGCAGGATGGTGGTACAGGATGGGGGCCCGGGGAAGGGGACTGGGGAGCTGCTATTTAACGGGTAGAGTGTTTCAGCTGGGGATGATAAAGAAGTTGTGGAGACAATGGTGGTGACAGCTGCACACCATGAATGTACTTCATTCACTGAGCTATACACTTAAAAATGGCAAAGACAGTAAATATTAGGTTATTTGTATTTTTACCACAGTAAAAAACAAAAAAAAACAAAAAAAAAACCACTTGTTCGCTGTGAATTAAAAGCAAAGTAGTAGATGCCAACAATTTCCTTCATGTATGTGCTCTCTTTTGCACAAAAAGAATCCAGGTTCTGGTGGGAGCTGAAACAGGGAGGGCTGGGAGCTCTGGCGTGGCCTGCGCATCTGCCCTGGGAACCTCCTGATGCTTGTGGCCGACGAAGCCAGAGAGACACGGAGCATCACTTGAAGAATCGTGTGTGTGTAATGCTGAGGGGGTGCTCGATAATTTAGACGGTAAATCATTTAGACCTTTTCATATTAGAAGAAACACTGATATTTCACCATTTCAAAATACAAGATGGCATGTCACGACACGGCACGTTTGGGGGTTAGCCCACCGTACCCCCAGAGCCAGGGAGGGGGCAGCAACCTTCCCCCAGACACGGTGAACCTCAGAGGGCAAGTCAGGTGCAGGCACATACCTGTCCCAGTAATCCAGACAGGCAAGGAAAGGGGTCCCGTGGCTGGGGGCAGGGCCCAACTGAGTCCAGGTCCACCCAAGCGCCCAGGCCACACGGACAACGCTAGAATCTCCAGGCGAAACATGGCCCAAGTACACCGCCTCTGTTTTCGTTTTTAATCGTTAGGAAGCCAAGAGCATTTGTTACCTATCTGATTCCTTCAAAATAGCTTCCTTTTGGTTTCATTCCGCATACCAGTCCTCAGGGAGCTCTCTTCCCTGTTGGACCCAAGATATTAAAGAAGGTTCAATTTTCACGTGAATCTTCCCGGACAGACCCTGAAGGCCCTGGCCGGTTCCGATCTCCCCGTGCCACGATGTTCCAAAATCGCTTGTAGCATGGTTTCCCTATCCCAGTGCAAACAGGGATTAAAAAATAAAATAATGTTTTAGACAGACTGGCCGCTCAGGAGGTCTGCAGCTATGTGTCTGGACTCAAGTTATAACAGGGTGTGTAACCATTTTAAAGTATGGCCCAAACAGTGTTAAAGGATGTTATCAAGGCTTTGACCGGAACCACGCGAGGACAGAGTAGGCGCACTGCTCCCGATGCATGGGGCTGGCAGCAAGGTAAGGGCCCAGAGATACTTGGAGCTGGTGTGAGGGTCTCAGGCAGCCAGAGGCCAAAATGAAGGGCTCCCTCAACAAAAGGCCCAATAAAATTATTCCAAAAGAGTGGGATCCTAAGTACCTTACCCTGCATATCAGTAAAGGTTAAAAGTCACTGGGCTTTGTGGCCAGCACAGCTTCCCTGGAAACCTTTTACATGCACACGGGGGCCACCGGCCAGCCAGCGGGGGTGTGGGGAAAGAAGCTCGCTTGCCAGGTGGCGCTGCGCACGGCAACTCCCGTGTGCAGGATGCACTGGAGCGAGCAGGTAGAAAATGAGACGGAGACGCACGTTCCAACCCAGCATTTAAACTGCGGGGCCTGCCCGCCACAACCCAGAGCTCGGGAGGGTTTAGAGCTGCATCCCTTGCTGCTGACCCCGTGCGAGAAGCATCTCACCCACAGCTGCGGCCCTCCCAGAGGGCAGCCAGAGGCCAACACCTGACTGACATGGGGAGCCCCAGGCCCGAGCCCTGGCCTCAATTTGGAATGACTCTGAAGGCCACTGCAGCGCCAGAGCTCCCTACAGCTCCCTGTAACCTCACTTGCAACCAGGTGACTAGGCAGTCCCTGGCTTCCCCCTGCCCAGTCTTGCCTTTCACACTTGCTTCGAGGGTATATCTCAGGAGTCCTCCCCAATATATCATCTGCATGGAACTTGCACCTGAGCTTGTTTCCAGTGAACTCTGAGACAAGCCCCTTTTATGCTTCTATGCACTATAAAGACTGCAAAATAAAAAGCACCTAAAGGCTGAAATACCAAAGCCTAAGAATTAGAGGCACAGTGAACTACTGCCCATCACCCCGCTACCTGGAACCTTCACATTTCATTTATTCAACAGGGACTGTGTGCCAGATACTATTCTAGGCTCACAAGACACATCAGTGAGTCAAACAGGCAGAGGGTCTGTCTTTATGGAGGCTGCATTTCAGTGGGAGAGACAGGCAAACAAGTAAATCATGAACTATATGCGAGACTGAGGCTTTGCAAACTTTCCTACAGGAAAGGCATCCCTCGGTATCCACAGGAGATCGGTTCCAGGACTGCTCACAGATACTGAAATCTGAGGATGCTCAGAAGCCCCTTATGTAAAGTGGTGTAGTACAGCTGGCCTCTGCATCCTCTGGTTCCTCGGCCGGTTGAACCTCAGTAGATGCAGACCCGTGAGTGCAAAGGTCTGAGGGTTGATTGTACTACATATTTTACGCTTGCAGGTCATTCTGTCTTTATTACAACTGCTCAACTCTGGCGTCGTAGCAAAAGGCAGCCATATATGAACAATGTTCATGGTTGTGTTCCAACAAAAACTGTATTTACAAAAACAGGTAGCCAGCCTTCAGCCTTAGTTAGCAAACTCCTATTCTAGGTGGTTTAAAAAAAAAAAAAAAAAAAAAAAAAAGAAAAGAGCAGGAAACAGAGATCAGGAGTGCTATGGTGGGGATGGGGATCATTACTGCACATGGCAGAGAACTCAAGGAAGGAAATGATGGGCAGCTATGTGAATGGGTGCAGTGATCAAGTGTTCCAGGCAGGGGGAACAGCACATGCAAAGGCCCTGGGGTAGAGCATACTTGGCAAGTTCAAGGGACAGCCAGGAGGGCAACACTGCTGGAGCAGAGGGTGGGGGAAGTTGGAGATGAATTCAGAGAAGGGTTGGGGCGGATTGGCCGATCACACGGGCCCTGCAAGTTGTTGTAAGGCCTCTGGCTTTAATACAGTAATGATGAAATTTACAAAGATTAAGGTGAAATTATCACAAGATGATAGTGTCTTGAAAAGTCAATATACTCTAACATTAAAAATATTTTGATATATTCTAAGTCTTTGAAAATTCTCATTCACACAGACTATAGGATAACTCTAACTGGGATATTTCAACACATGAGAACATACTCCAAAATAATCCAAACAACAGTTTACCGTATATGGAAATACCTCCAAATCTAAGGCAGTCAGTATCTGCCGGTAGCTTCCAATTCACCTCCTTTGCTTTTCAACATAGAGGTCACTTGGAGTCTCGCTGCCCCTGGATTTTCCACCTTCCTCTTGCCGCCAAGCTTCTGGGACTTTTTCTAAAGGCCTCGCTGAGACACAGCCTCTGACACCAGCCGCTTCTGTGGCGCCCTCCCCAAAGAAAACCCTGAACGAGGCTTCCTTTTCGCGCTCCGTCACACTCCGCGCGTCCCTCGGTGAAAGCACTCAGACATCTGCCTCCTCAGAAACAAGTTCTGGGAGGGGAGGGAGCGGGCTGCTTGTCCTGGCCCTTGCTGGTGGCGTGAAGGTATCAGCTTAAAGCAGAGAACTTCACGTACACCTGTACTCACTTCATCGTCTTCTGGCACAACGGTCTGAAAGGAAGCAGGGTCCCCCCACCCCACCCCCCGAGCAGCTAGACCAGCACCGCTCCTGATTGTCCTTCACCCTGGGGGTAACGTGCCCGTCTGGTCACCCAGACCACGGCCGCCCAGTCTGTACGATGGGTCTCTATGACAGCAGAAGACTTGGCTGCAGCCAGGAATGAGGTGGGTAAAGAGAGCTATGGATAATCTCCCCCTCTGAACCAAACCCCTATTTGCCTCTCAGAATCGTTTCCCACTTGTATTACCACTGCTGTCACACACACACGGCCCTGCCCTGCAAGAAACTCACCCAGCACCACTCAGACTGGACCTGCTTAGGAGAGACCTAAGGGGCTCCGAGGGCAGAAAGCACTGTGGCTTCTTGCTGCCGCTGGCTGATGACACAGGAGCACGCTCCTCAAAGGGACATTGCGCGTTAGCTAAACACGCTTTATCGCCCTTACATCGACTGCCACATCTCATTCCAAACAAACAGCAAAGGACTCACGTCTAGCACGTGAGATAAAAGTGAAAGGAGACAGAGGACGAAAACACCAGCCGAGGGGCACCAAATGGGCCTTGCCCCACACTTTAAAAAGTTCCTATGTTCTCACGCCGGACCCTCCCTCACTAACATAAAAAGCAATACAGAAAACAGCTGAGACCATTATTGCACCCATAAACGTTTTTCACGGAATAACATAAAAGAAATAGGCAAGAAGGCGATGGAACAGACTATTAAGGAGAAAAACTAAACCGGAGAGCACATAATTATATGCAAAGAGCTTATGCCTTACTTTAACATAAATAAAACCTTTTAAGCATAAGATAAAAAGCCATGCCTCAATACACCAGCTTTCCAATAGCATACATTCAATTCAAGTGATTCTCATAATTTCAAAACAGTGTTGTTTGCTTTATTTCGGAAGTCCTATTATTTATACATTTTACAATGGATGAGAGCAAAGAGGTTCAGTACCTCTCCTAGGGAGAAACCCAGCCTCATGACACAGTTGCAGTGGGAATGTGGAATCCCTACCCTCTCCATCCCATTACAAGCTAGCTCTGTGACTACCTTCAGCAGGCCTCTCTGGTGTGGAGACTATTTCCACACTCTGCTCCGGGCTAAACATTCTTCTGTGTGTGCTAGTGAATTCAACAGCCTCTTTAACACCTGAGAATGAATTACTGACAAGTCATTTTTTGCCCCATATTGCAAGTTGACGTGGCAACCCTGTTTTTTTTCTATTATAAACATGTGCTATACCTCGGCTCCAAGTCGTTTTGGATGCTGATACAAGATTCATAATGGCTGTCAGAATCTGCAATTTTCCCTTTTGTTTTATGAGGTCAGGCAATATTACATGCACTGATATATTCCATTTTCCCTGCTGAAAACCTTCTCATTTGAGCCCGGCAAGTTGAGGGAGTCACGATTTTGCAACCTCGCACGTGAAACACGGTACGAGGGGGCAGGTGGCTAACCCCACGCTCTCCTCTCGCTCTTGTCCACTGGCAACAGTAAATTAAACTGTCAAAAATGGAATTGTCCTGTCATCAACAAAGCTATAGCTTCACAAGTATTGCAACATCAGATATATTTCTAATTCTGCATTTCCCTGCACCTGTAATTGCATCAGAAATTCGCACTGGACCATGGTGAGAAGCTGTCCAAGGGACACTGGCGCTGTGAATTCCTTTAGAGGTTTGACGCGGCATTTCAAAGACAGAAATTAATGAACAATTCCGGCAATTTGTAATATATATAAAAAGGCTGCTCAGTGTGAGGTTCTGACCTTCAGCAGGACCCTTCAAAAGGGTAGAAATGCTAACGTGGGTATGACATGCTGCGTAGCAGAGTGAAAGGAAATTACACACAAGTTACTCTGCAAACAAAACAAAGCAAAATACAAACAGTCCAGCAACAGCCAATCCCCCTGAAAATTACTTAACAGTCACCGCGTCCCATGGCCTAGATTGCTACTAGAATGTTTAAGATCAGGAATAAAATAATAAGACCTCTTCATGGAACTTCAGTCCTCAAGTTGAATGTTACTAGACAATCCACTTTAATCTCAGGTATGACCCAAGCCGTTCTGGCTTCTCTCAGGTAATGCTGCTTCCTCGGGTTCTCCCACAGGAGAAGTCACTGCCCACTTCCTCTCCTCAGGATGTAGATGTGGCTCCAGGGCTCCTTCGAGAAGCCTCACGCTTACTGTTTCTGCCCACAGATCCGCCTGGATTGCACTGCCAATAAGTGACTCCCTTGTAAGTTGAACAAAAGTCAAGAACCTTCTAGCTGCTACCCACACGATGCCCCTGCTCAGGAGCCTCATTCAGCAAGTGGATGATGAGTCCTCTGAGCAGTCCGACAAGCTTGCACTGTAAAAATGGGCTTCTCTAACCTGTTTCAAAATAACAGAAAGTCATGCATCTGGTTGTTATTAATTAAATATTGCAATCAAGTATCGTTATAGATTATCTCTACAAAAATTCATTGCTTATCAATCATAATGCTCAGGACAGAAAGTTAAATTGAGATGAGGAATCATTTCACAGCTTAATACAGTCAAAGTGACTCAATATTCCTTTATTAATTCTCATTTAATATCACTTTAAATTGCTGCCATTATTATCCTACCGTAGACGAAAGATTCTGTGTAATTAGTCTGTATTAAGCCCTTTTTATTTATAAGGAGCCAAATAAACAAACCCACTTTAATTACCTGGGCTCCACAATATTGATCTGAGCATCAAAATTTAATATGACTTTATTTCAAATTTCCATATGACTAGTATTTAAATTTGTTCCAGCAATAACAATTTTGCAGGCACAAATGACTTTTCATTCAAAGTATGTAAATGAATGCCGAGCGCTGGGGAGCCAGAGGCTTCCTGCGCCCACAGCATGTTTACCGAGACCTCAGGGGCCTCCTTGCTCCGCGCTTTGCTCCCTAATACGGCAGGAAAAGCCACCAATTACCAAAAGAGACAAAAGTCAACGAAGACAGGGAGCCTTCTCCCTCCCAAACCATGTTCTCTCCCACTTCGGTACATGGTGTTAACGACATACAAATTTTGAGGTCATTAAGTATAAACAGGAGCAGAAAGCCAGACAGGCAGGAAGGCGGGATGTGCGGACGTCAGCACTTCAAGTGCTCTCCTAATCCCACAATGCAAGTTTCAGCATTATTGTCTCCATTTAACTTGCATTAGTACCTGGCACCTTGATTACACTGCTCAGTGGTAATCTTCGCCTGCACATGCCATCATTACTTATGTCAAGCCTCTCGAGTTGTTATGAATACTATGTTGTTTTACGAGAGAGAAGAAATTAGTGCCAGTCCCCTAGAGTTTTGGGTGCTTAACACTGAAGCACTACGCGGCCCTCGAAAATCCCACAACAAATCCTTGTTTAGTGCCACATGGAGATAAGGACTTTGCAGCAACATTGGAGCATAAATAACTCATGTCCCTCTTTATTTGTAAACGTCCAAAAAAAAAAAAATCGCTGTTCTTTAATGTTGCTTTTCATACAAACACAGCACACAGAACCTGTCTTCGTAGCCGTGTGAGCACACACCAGCTGAGTGAGGCGTTCTGACTCAGGCTGCAACCCCACGCTAAGACACGAAACAAAGAAACGTACACAACATGTGTTTGAGGATTACCATAAAATGCTGTTTTGGATGTATTTTTAATAAAAATGAACTTATCAAATCCAGGGGAAACATGTCGTAGTAACATGAGCCTTTCCTCCAGAGTACAATAAAGTAGAAAAAAATGGTGCCTCACATGGATTGCATTTTCAATGTTTTTTTAAATATGATCCACTATGTTGTTGAAGAGAATTATTTTCTGGTATTGTAGGGATTTTTGCATTGTCTTTATTCTGTTTACACAGCAAATGAAACTCACAATATGAATAGGTGAACTCCCTAGGGAGAAAAGGAAATTTAGAAATGATGTACAGATGGAGACGGGGGCCGTGAAAACAGAATATAAATTAATGTGCCCCCAACAGTCACATCTGGAATTGAACAGGCCAAATAAATAATTTTGACATTAAAAGAAATTAAAGATCAAGCAGCGCAAATAGTAGAATAAGTTTGTTTTGTTTTTTTTTTTTAAATATCATTAGTTTACAGTATGTTTGAAATGGCATTCAAAATAAAATAATCAAGATATCCAAGCCGAAAACGGGGCCTGGATGTGTCATTCTCTTTCTTTCTTTCCTTCCTTCCTCTTTCTCTCTCAATAGCTAGTAATAACTTATTCAAAATATCGCTGCTCCCACAAAAGGGTTTCTGTGTCTCGCCTTTTAAAAGTTCTTCTATTTGTGTGCAGGAACAGGACGTACTGAAGTTTTGCATCTTGAACTTGTTCATGTTTAATTTAGTGAAATGTTAAAAATAAATCTCAGAAGGCAAACAAATAATCACGTGCCTGATACACAGCAGGGAAGCTGTGAGCCAAGTTTAAGGGCTCGATACCAAAATTGTGATCCCGTTTACTTCTTTTCTCTTGACCCCTTTGCCATCTATATTTATGCAGCCTGAGGCAGACTAAACAAAAAGAAAAAGAAGTCTTTGGCAGCATCTTTTGAAAGAGCCGAATAAGGACTGCTGGAGACATCATTACGAAAATGAGGAAAGGCCTCAGGGTCACAGCCTGCCAACCAGGAGGGCCAACTTCGGGGTGCAGGCGGGGGCCTGCTGGGGCGCCCCGTCCTCTCGGAGAACCCGCACAGCCCTACCCTCCCCCAGAGCGACAGACCCCCGGGAGCCTCCCCTTTCATTAACCACCCCGGGAGAGTGGGCTCCTCCACATGTTCTCAAATGAAGCCAATTTTGAAAAATGGCTTCTGACAGGCCTATAAAACTTGCATGAAGTGACCAAATGGGTGCTCCTAAGCCCACAGACGGCCCCAAGTCACAAATCTGAGAAAGCAGCACATTAACGACTGCTAAATTCTGTAAGTAAAGTCCCCTGGAGCCAAGGCGAATTCACTGTCACCAACTCTTCACCGTCCACTGCATATGTAAAGAATTTTTTTCAGAAGATAAAATATTTTTCTGAGTGTAACAACAGGCATGACTTATTTCAGAATTAAGTGCTAGGCTCTCTGGTGCTTTGGGAAAATGTAAACTACAGTTTTTACTCCAAATCCGCAGTCCACTTCACTAGCTTGTGCTCCCCAAAGGCCCCAAGCAGCCCCATAAGATGATGAGCATCTTAGAGGGCTGGTAAATCATGCAAACAAGAGGAGGGAGGAGAAAAGCCATTCCTCTCCCCGTTTTATCTAATCAGTAAACTGATGTATAAACTGCTTTGGTAGAAAATAAACACCAAGCTACAAATTGTACAGCACTGACTCTTAAAAAATCAGACCTCCAGTGCTCGTAGACACACACGCGTACATATCAAATCATGACTAGAGGTCAGTGGGCAGCGCCCACCCAGCCCACCAACCTCCCCGGAGCCAAAGGTGGGGAAGGAATCCAGGCTGGGCCCGGAGTCGGTATCTTCAGCCTCGCAGTTTAAGGAGCACCTTCCAAACTACACAATAATCTTACTTTCAAATTACATAAAAATAACTGATGATTTCAATACAGCACTTTAATAAAAGAAAGTTTTATTCTTCACAGTGTAGGTGCTGGTATTTTTTGTAGCCGACAAGCTGCCCATACAAGAAATCTAATATCCTTGCCAACAAAGGCATGTGAAATTAGCAATTGCTTTTAGAAACTTTAATTACAATTTTAAAATGCTATTTCTGCTCTATAATAGATTCCAATTGTTTCAGTATTATCTGGCTTGCAAATAAAATCTACAGTAGATGACAATATTCCCAGGATTAATCACTCTTGAAATTCTAATATGCTCTTGAAATACCAAATAAAAAAGACAGCAATGTTGTTGATGTACTGAAAGCTTCTTGCTTTTTGCAGTTTGCTATTATTATGCATATCCAGGTAGAAAGTTAATTAACCCAAAGCTTAAGCTAATTATGATAGCAGAATGCTATCAACCCAACGCGCTCAGTCAGACAGCTGTCCGGAATTTCATTTGCTAATCATTTGTCTTTTGGCTGAGCATATGGTACATTTTCATGCTATCAGAGGAACAACAAACAGCTGAAAATCATTAACTAAAAACAATGTGCATAAAATCAGAAGCAGTTTTTTATACAGCTTTGTGTCAGACAAAAAGCCAGATCCTGGCCCTATAAAAATTAATGATTATTTTGGTTCTTGTCACTTAAAAATTTTAGCTGATAGTGCAATAAATATGTGACAGGAATTTCAGTTGTGTAAATTACCTGTTTATATGAGTTTGCAAAAAAGAGTATATTTATGACAAGGACATTGTAATAAATGGGTTTTGGGGTAGATTATGAAATACATGCATAAGTCTAAAGACTTGAAATTTGGTTCTGAGGAAAGCCTGTTTTCTCTGTGCTAAACTTCACTATCGGTACACTGAAACATTAAAGACGACTTTTTTAATTACAAAGTAAAACATAGTATGAAATATACTTGCACACATTCCTGAAGCAGTATGTGACATTTCTAAGACCATCCAGAAATCTGTGTAGACATCAGAACGCTACATAAATCATGGCAGAAAGTTCACCTAAGTGTGGAGGCTGGGAGGGGGAGGGGTGGGGGGCCTCCAGCAAAGACCTCCAGTGATGCGGGCGGGCGAGGACACAGGTGTCCTCAGCCTTGGCTGGGGGCCTCCCCACTCCTTTCAGCGTGAGCCTCACAGCAATCTCCCCTTTGCACTGCAGGTCGTAATTACCTGAAAGCTTGAAAGACAAGGAGGAAACACGAAAACAAGCAGGGTAGGACTACTCCACTCCTACGGCCAGGTCAGCAGCCGTACACCCAGAAACGGAGATTATAACCCATGAATTCCCACAGCATGGCACAATAAACGTTCTACACACATCTTAACTTCCACCTGGCGAATCTGCCATGACACGATGAATATACGCACTGGGCTTCAAACAGATCTCGGAATCTTTCAAAACTTCATCAGTTTTAAGATATTGTGTACCCAGCGGTCTTATGTTTTAATCTAACTTGGAGATTGTAAGAAGTATGTTCCTTGTGAGCATGATTGACGGGTAAAGTGACATTCACAACATTTTTCTTCAAATCAATGCTACAAATATTAACTTGTTATGTTTTAAAAAGCAATAAAAACCAAGAATCAAAATGTACAGGATTTAGTGTTATACTTGCTAACATGGAAATTAAAATACTTCTCCCAAACAGAGAGAAAAATGGGTCATTTGATCAAAGGGTAAAGAAGTCCTACAAACCAAAAATAAACTTTCCTTCTTCTTGGGGAAGGCTGAGACGTGACTCTTTGTACGATGTGACATCTGCAACTGTGGCCAGGCAGAGACTCCGCTGAGCCTGATTAATTGTTAGTCCCTGGGGATTTTGTTGGTCATGGACCAATGAACTATGGGGAATTTCCATGGCTGTAATGTACTGCTGTGACAACGCTCAACTCTGTTTTTATTATAGCGGCCACTTCAACAGCAAGTACTCTAATAACACATCTTGGTTGCCCTGAAATGTCCAGAAACCTCGGACGCCAACCAATGCTTCCCTCAAGACAGACTGCGATGTGGGAAGACATTTCATTTAGTTTCCCCAAGGACTTCTGTTATTTATTTTAGACCAACTGAAAGTGAATTAGAAGAGATGCACTCACTCCCTCTTTGCTGCCCCAAAGTAACCTAACACATTAGCCAGTATCACTGGATTTTTTTGTCATTGGTAGGGAGGCCCGAACAGAAGACTTCAAGGTCAAGTCAGGATGAGGACTTTACACAAAGCTCCAACTCACAGAGTGGGAACCAGACGGCCCCTCGGGGTGGTCCCCTCATAAGTCAGCACAATGCTAGGAAGGCTGGAATCTCTCAAGAACAGTTCTGAGCCACCAAAGTCTGCCCATGGCTCAGAAACACCTAGACTAAGGAATCCTCAGTTAAACAGAAAATATCAAGAAACCCAACCTGAAGCTACCATATTGCTGTCCACGGCGTGGTGCTGCTCAGATGGTGCACACAGCCTGGAAGAGAAGCAGGGCTGGGTATGGACCAAACTGCGCATTTCTGTTTGCAAACCGAAAAGGACCTCCGCTTGCTACTCCGCTGGCAAGACTGAAGCCAAACCTACTACTTGAGTCACAAAGGTTTAATCATTTTCAGTTCAAATGTGGATGCCTCTTCCCAATGTGTAGAATTTTTCACATCTAAGTTTCTGAGAAAAAAAAAAAAAAAGCAAGCCTTCAGATGAAAAATGCTGCCAACATGGCAAGGTATACGGGGGCTACTTAAACCGCGTCCTTAAAGCCCTTCCCTTCTCTTCCCAAGGCTACATGCTCAACTCTGATATTGATATTAATATTAATTTGTCATTAATACTAATGTTTCACTAACCAACTACAAGTATTTTGAAATATCCAATTTCTCTGTGTAGCTAAACCTCAGGTTCCACTACGAAAAATGTTTTCTAATTATTGCCTTCTAGGTAAGTCATCAGACAAAGCAGCGACGTTTCCTATGAATTCGGGAATTTCATACTTTGGAAAGCAGGCCACCTCGGCAGGTCCCGGCCACCACCTGCACTTTAGGACACCCCAGGACCAGCTGACATCCAAGTGCACCATTTTGAGGACAGCCTGCTGGGGCGGTAAGAAGCAATACAGATGTTTACCTAATTTGATTAATTTAATTTTGGAACAAGTAATCCAATGAAAGTAATGGGTGTTGCCCTTGCTAGTTCACTGAGCAAAAAAAACAGGCTCCCGGGCTTCCCTGGTGGCGCAGCGGCTGAGAGTCCGCCTGCCGATGCGGGGGACGCGGGTTCGTGCCCCGGTCCGGGAAGATCCCACGTGCCGCGGAGCGGCTGGGCCCGTGAGCCATGGCCGCTGAGCCTGCACGTCTGGAGCCTGTGCTCCGCAACGGGAGAGGCCGCAACAGTTAGAGGCCCGTGTACCGCCAAAAAAAATTAAAAAAAAAAAAAAAGGCTCCCAAACTATCTGCCAACCTCCCTCGGTCAAGAAACAGCTCCCCAGCCAAGCACGTCCTGCACAGCACAACGGCTCAGGGTCTATATTTAACTGTCTGCCGCGCGTCTAAGTGATGAGAATGGATGACTGTTGAACGCACTCCCCAAACATCTGGACCATGAACTGATTTCACCTTGTTGCCTCTAGTTCTACCTATCAGAGGACCTTCTCGTTTCTTTCCCACGTGTCGCTCAAGAGGGGCCAGGAGCCAAAGGGAGTTCAGGTCAGCATGCAAGGACTGAGATGAGAGCCAACCCCAGCCCCGTGGAGCCTCCGGGACCATCCCGGACTGCCGTGCCATGCAGGGGGCAGCCAAGGAGGGGTGGGCACGGACGCGTCCCTCACAGGAGCTGCGGCCAGCAGCGTGCAGGAGGGAGTGTCCCTGAGCCCGTGCTGAGCTAGGCTGAGGCCAGTGTGCCTGCAGGGTGGATGGGCCTAGGCTGCGCCCTGGGTACTGGAGCTGAGCACAGTGGTGACGGAAAGGAGACCCGGAGTGGCCAGCAAACAGGACGCTCCACCTTTACAGGGACGTGCCCATTATTCCCATCAGGTGGCAACAATTAGGTCACCTGTCACCTATCTCTTTGAGGAAGCTGTAAACTGTTGCAGCTTTTGGGAAAACTAGAGAAATGACCTATTAGAGCAAAAATAGACATGCCATAAGTCAACATTCTAGTCATAAGCGTCTATCACACAGACACCACCGTCCCAGTGAATAAAGACGCACAGAGAGCTCGCTGCTGCTCCCTGCTCTCCACCCTGTGAGGGTGCCAGAGGGCAGCTGTCTGCAAACTGGAAAGAGGGTCCTCACAAGACTGGAATCTGCCTGCACCCTGACTTTGGACTTTCAGCCTCCAGACCAATGAGAACTAAGTGTCTGCTGTCTACGCCACCCAGTCTCTGTGTGTCACAGCAGCCCGAGCAGGCCAAGTCCCTCCCTAACAATCCACAACGGAAAGGGTAAGCACAGCTTCACTCTACTGCTTAGTATTATAGTTTGGTGCCCACATGTAGTTTAGATTCTTCCCAATTCTGTTCATTCCAGACAGCAGTTTTCCACTTTAACTACGGAGCCAGCACCACCCCACAGGTGAGCGTGGGCCACCACGGCAATGACAACAGATGGGCTCGCACGTGCCAGGCCTACACAGCCCTTCACTCAGGGTTCCTCTCGCCCACTGCATGAGGCCAACCCCGTCATCCCCGTTTTCCAGATGGAAATGGGCAGAAAGGACAAGTAACTTGTCCAAGGTTCCACAGCTAAGCAGCGTTCAAGCCGGGGCGCAGTCCTGGGAAGCCTGGCTCCTACGTCTGTGCTCGGGACACACGCTGGCTTAAGGACAGAGCTGAAGGGATACTGAACACATGCCAGGACAGTACCACCCCATGCTGCAGCCGCCACCAGGCCTGCCTGGGCAGTGGGACGGCGGCTCCACTCCGCTGCATCCGTGGGCCTGGAACACGTGGCCAGCGCTTTGGTGGCAGCCGCTCAAGGAACAGTCGAGTGCCTGGATGCTTCCTGCCACGCTGCGGCCCCGGCCACTCACAGCTCCTGTGAAGCCTCTTCCCCCCAGACAGGGCCCCGCACCACCCTGTGGGTATAAAAACGCCACACAGCCACTCAGTCTTTGTGTGTCAACCCCGGAGAGCAGAGGTTACAAGCGTTCCTCAGAAGAGGGCCAGAAAGAAGTGTTTCGGGCTTTCCAGGCCACATGAGGTCTGTTTCCTAATCTTTATTTCCTACAAACCTTTAAAAAGGTAAAAACCACACTTAGTGCTTTGGCCGTACAGAAACGGGCTGGTGGGCCAGAGGTGGCAGACCACAGGCTGTCGTCTGCTGACCTCTGCCTCGGAGAGAAAGACTGAGGCTTCCAAACAATTAAAAGTCCACGTCATCTTCAGGTGGGATAATCCAAAAGAAAGGGATAGAGGCACTGGCTAACCAGTGTGGCAAATCTCACAGAATTCTTATTTAAAAAGGTTTCAAAGATTTTTACAGTGTAATGGTGATGCTTCTCTTTTGTTTCTTCCTTCTGGGTGTAACTGAAAAGTAGGCAATAAAAATGAGAGAACTTAGATTTTTTTCCACTCCCCCAAACTTGAGTGAATGGAACCCAGCATGTTTTACTCAATTCTCACTGTAATGTCTGAGAGCTCCCTAAAGGTTCTCAAGTGATGCCGAGCTTTCCAGTTGCAGCTCTGCAATTTCACGCGAGGTTGAAATCCAGATGAACTTTTAACCAGAATGCCAGCCATGACAATGGAGCAATTTGTAAAGAAGGTTCCTCTTGCAGCCTTAGAGCTCAGATGCAAGCAGGACACCCTGGGATGTGAACCTTCTGACATCCAGCACTGGACGTCCCCTCTCTCCCCACAGCAGCTCAACTGCAGACGAAATAAAGAACCTAGGCAGTTTCCCCTAAGCCTCCATCTGACTTTGCTCTACCGTAGATGATTAGGGTGAATAAGCTCAAAGGTTCTGCACAGCTGACTGGTACCTTTCTTTATTTTGTCTGCAGTTGAGCTGCTGTGGG
>RJWK010048001.1:0-17093 GCA_004363435.1 Platanista minor | reverse complement strand
ACATGCATATATAGCTGTGTGTATAGGTGTGTATATAGGTGTGTGTATACATATACACATCTATATACACATGTACACATATACACACGTGTGTATGTGTATATAAGCATGTATATAGGTGTGTGAATACATACATATACACACCCTGTATACATATATACACGTGTATATATGTATATATGTGTATGTATACCTACATATATACCCACATACAACATGTACATATATATACACACACACACACACACACACACACACACACACACAGAAATATATGGGCCGATTTTTTTTTCTTTTTTATTCTTTTTGGTATTTTCCAAATTGGGAAACGATGAGGGAAAACATAAGAAGACTCAATAAGGCTGCATGGATGGAAGTTTTATGACACTAGCAGGGCAGGCAGGGCCGGGAGCTCTCTGAGAGGGTATTTTTTCAGCCGTACCACACCCTGAGGGAACCAATGTGGGTGGTGAGGGGCCTGGGCCAGGTCACTGGGAGAATAGTTGGAAAAACCCATGTTTAGGTTGGAAGAGGGAAGAGTTGGGATGAGCTGAATGCTGCCTTTAGGTCACAGGAAAGAGATGTAGGAGCCTCCAGAGGCAAAGCTGGACCTACTGGGTAGAAATTCTATGGGGAGAGATGTAACGCCTTCACTAGGTTGGCGTTAGGGTCCCCGTCATAGGTGGGGTTCAAGAAGAGGCCACACATCCACGTCTGGGGAATGTCGTAGTGGATGCTTGTCCTTTTGGGTGTGCCACGTCCCAACTCAGCAGATGACCACGGATTTGGTTCAGTCATTGACTTAGGTAAGCCAAGGCGGTGGCTCTCCACTGTGTCTCTGCCCTGACGCACTGAAGGACTTGTGGCCCTCCCACCCCCAGCAGTGTCCCCACGGCAGTTATCCTCAATTACAGGACCTTGCCAGTCGAGATGTATCTCAGACACTGTAATCATTAGTATGGGGGCATGTCCCCATCTCTTTATCTGTAAAGTGGGCATGGTGTCAGTCACTAGCCTCATTAGTTGTTGTGAAGATCAGACGAGGGTTAAGTATTTAAAATGGTACCCTGTGCAAGGTAAAGTGTTAGCTATTGTATGTAATTTAAACACGTTCCCGAGGTGATCCTGATATATCTCCGTGCCCTTTCCGCCCCTCTCCCCAGCCTGACCAGCTGAGAATCTTCAGTCTAAGTTAGAAGGAGGGCTTTGAACCAAATGTAGTCACTGGTGAATTCAGCAGATTTATTTTTGAGCACCACCAGCTGTGCAGGTTCATTTCCTTCTTTCTTTCTTTTTCTTTTTTTTTTTTTTTGACCATGCCACGCGGCATGCGGGACCTTCCTTGACCAGGGATCGAACCTGTGCCCCTGAATCATTGGGAGTGCAGAGTCTTAATCACTGGACCGCCAGGGAAGTCCTTGTTTTTTTTTTTTCAGGTTCATTTCTTTAGGGGCTGGGTGATTCGAGGCTGAACACTGTGTTTTGGAACTTTCATTCTCGTAGGGAAGACACAGCCCACCAAACAGCCCACCAAACACCCGTCCCCTTCGCCACCCCCCGACCGCCCGCAAGTGAAAACAAATAAATTGCACATTGCAAGTTATTTAAGTTTTCGTATGCTGATCCCAAGATCTACACCCTTATCTGGGACCCTTTCATTCAATGAATGTTGAACATCACCTCTAAGTATTTAAAGGCACTGTGTTGTACGGTGCTCAATGCCAAGGCATCATTCTGTTTGGATGCCTCCTTAAGTCCATCTTTGCAGCTGAACTTTCTGATTCTCTGACGCCCAAAGAAAAAGAAGTGTCTGTCTCTCTCTCTCTGGGCTGGGCTTGCTTCCAGAGGCCAGGCCAGAGGGCTAAGCCCACTGCTGCTTCTTGTGTCATGTAAGCCACCAGGCTCCTATCCTGTTTCCCTCTAGGTTGTTTTTATCTGGCTGCAAAGCAATTATTTTAGCCTCTAGTCAATTTCTGTCGGATTACCAAGGGACCTCAGAGCTCACTCAGGCCCTGAGAGAGAAGTCTGGTTGAAAGGTCCAGGAGCTGCCGACTGGCAGCCTGAATGTCACCGGGGGCTGCTTCTCATGCTGATGTGCTAGCTGCCTTCTTTGGTTTCCTGACTTACTTGAGAACTCCGGGGTGCTAGGTCCTACAGGGGGCTTTGTTTCTGGGTTCACAGGCCCTTGCGGATAACCTAACTCAGCTCGTTTTCAAGGGTTGAAGCCGGCCTCTGCCAGCAGTGCACAGCTGTCATCCAGATGCCCAACTTAGCCTGGCAGCTTACCCCATACTTTACTGTAGGTGCTCTGTAATTGAGAAGGAGCATCCAAGGAAAGCCGCAATGATGCTGAGAGGATTGGGACTGATGTGGGGTTCAGAGCAAGAGCCTAGCGGAGGAAAAGCCTGAGAAAAGGTCCATTTATCATCTTTGAGTGTAGGACACATCCTTGCATAGAAGATGGTGACTAACTGTGGTCTAGCCTTGCTGAAGAAACGGATTAAACTGTATCACAAGAGATTTCAGTTAGACCAAGCAACATTAGCTAAGAGAACATGCATTCTATTGAATCTAAGACTCCATCAACTCGAGGAGGCGCTGTTATTTTGTGAACCACTGAGAAAGAAAAAGAAGATACTGCCCCAGACTATAAGACGTGCTTATAGTTAGAAATTTTAAGTTTTACTTTTTAAAAGAACCCAGTTATGCTTCATTTCCTATTATTACATACACATAAAGGAAAATATACACAGATATGTTATGAATAGATATAAAGGCAATATAATTAAAATTAACTGGAAGAAGGGTCATTTTGTGACCCTTCTTCATATTTGACTTCTAAAGTCAAGAGTATTTAGGTAGTATTTTTTTTTTCTCATACAGTTTAGTCCTCATTTAGAGTGTTGCTGATGTAGCATTTCTTTCTTTCTTTTTTTTAAAAAAATTTATTTATTTTGTTTATTTCTTTTTGGCTGCGTTGGGTCTTCATTGTTGCGCGCAGGTTTTCTCTAGTTGCAGCGAGCGGCGGCTACTCTTCGTTGGGGTGCGCGGGCTTCTCACTGCGGTGGCTTCTCTTGTTGCGGAGCACGGGCTCTAGGCGCTCAGGCTTCAGTAGCTGTGGCACATGGGCTCAGTAGCTGTGGCTCGCGGGCCCAGTTGCTCTGCGGCATGTGGGATCCTCCCAGACCAGGGCTCGAACCCGTGTCCCCTGCATTAGCAGGCAGCTTCTCAACCACTGCGCCACCAGGGAAGCCCCTAAGATGACTCTTGAGGCAGGATCCCCCGTGGCCTTCCTGCAGCGGGATGCTGTCATTGCTAATAAAAAGCAGTCATTCACTCAGCACCACTTTTGGATGGTTTCCCCTGATATTGAAATGAGAAAAGACATAGCACATGTGCAAACGCATGGACCACTTAAGGAACGAATTTTATCCCTGAACCTCCTGCCCCTCGGGGTTGAACGGCGGGTGCCATAATTCCAGTCCCTCTGTCTGGGACGGAGTCCCCAATCTGGTTACATGTAGGTTCTGATTCATCACGTCGGGGCAGGGCCTGAGATTCTGCATCTCTACCAGGCTCACCCCTGCCCCAGGGGCTGCTAGGTGGAGCCCTTGCTGCAAGGTCATAGGTCACTCGTTGGGTAGCAAGGTACTAACCTGACCTTTGAGATTCCTAAGCCTGTGGAGGGACTGGGATTATGGCACCCACCATTCAATCTGGATAATGGAAAATTCTAGCAAAGCTCTGTGCACGAATAAGTCAGATTCCCTTCACGTGAATGATGTGATGTGGAGAGACCCACTCATCCTGGTGTGCCCAGAACTGTTCCAATTAAAACCCAAAGTTTTGCTTCCAAGGAACCCACCAGTCCTTTGAAACCTGGATGGTTGGTCACCCTATGAGCCCCGGTACAACCCCAGGAAAGGCAAGGTTGGAATTTTCAAATTTCCTTTAATAAGGAAGGCTCTGAGTCCCGTGCCGTGGGGACTCAAGGAAAGCCTTTTATTTAGTTATTTTAGCTTCTCTTCTGTTCTGGGAATAGCAGCAGGTATGATGTCAGGAAACGCCACCGCCTAACGTCAGGGAACATTTTGTGTCTCCAGGAAGATTGCGTTTCTCTCCCTGTGAATTGTATTGTTCCCTTCTTCCTCCTTATCCAGTGCTTCCAGATTCTTCCCCACCTCCTCCTCGGAGCAGGCCATTCCACTGCTCTAAAACTTTCAGCATTTCCTGACTGATACAGTGGTCAAGGGTTTTGCCTTCAAGGAAATAAGTTTTGCGGTGGGTAGAAAAAAGTGTGAGATGTTATCAAACTCTTGAGTAGCTTATATTTCCTAATGGTTGACAAATATATGCCTCTTTTTTCTTTTCTTTGGCTGCGCTGCGCGACTTGCTGGATCTTAGTTCCCTGACCAGGGATTGAACCCGGGCCCTGGCATTGAAAGCGCCGAGTCCTAACCACTGGACTGCCAGGGTATTCCTGTATGATTCATTTTTTTAAAAAAGGTCCAAGGTTTTATATAATTAAGGGTTACCATGCTAGATGGAATGTAGGGTCCGTGTTGATGTGACTTTGCAGATGATTTAGGTTGGAATCAGTCAGCATGCTGTCTGAACCCTCCCTGCTATGGCTTGGCCAGTTTCTGTGTAGTTTTCCAAACATTTCGCCTAATTTCTGTCTCTGCGTCTTTGGGTCTCTCATCAAGAATGCATTCTCCTTTCCTCTCGGTCTACCCTACGACATCCTTCACTGTTCTATAGGTTCCCACCCTCACTATTCCAACCCTTAATGATCTCTGTTCTAGAACTTTTAGCATTGAATCGGTGTGGCACTGGTTTCCAGCTGAGTAGTAACAGCAGTCTTGCCCAATAAGGGTTCAAAGATGGGGAAACATCTTCAGGAGAAGAGAATGAATAAGCATTTACGGGGAAGAGACCATCTTAGGGTGAGCTCCTCCCCCAAGTTTGCTGCCAGCCTTGTCACCTCAAGTCTCACTGGCGTCCTGGAACAGCAGCTGCATTCAACTTCTTTGATTAATTTGGCATTTAGAGGTCTTGGTGAGATCACGTTCTAGAAGTCTTGCCCGGGAGTGTGCGCTGTAAAAATTAAGAGTCTTTAAAAAAATGCAGGTCACCGCCCGTTTATTTGACAAGTATTTATGAAGTGTCTTCTCTGTTCACCCAAGGGATGGCACACATTCACTATCATTCTCTTGAGGGTTGAAAACCTCATTGGTAGCCACACTAGAACAGCAATGGACAAGGGTTGGGAGCTACTCGCATAGTTAATTGTTTGGTGTGGATTTATTTGTTGTTTTCTTGGCTTCTCAAAGTCAAGGACTATGTGTTTCATTTATTCCCTACCCCCTGCAGCCATGATTCCCAGCTTGGGGTTCCTGAGCTTGAAAGGACTGCCTAGTATGGTGTTTATCCATTATTAATATTTCCCAAATATTCCCAAAGTCAACTTCAAATCCAATCTCTTCTGCTTTTGGTTGGAGTGAAGGCCTCTCAGTTTTGTCGCCCTGGTATCTCATGTTGATTTGAAGCTCTGATTGGTAGTTACCTCAGAGTGTCTGATGAATTATAAAACAAGGAAAAGGATGAATTCTTGCTTTAACATCATTTGTTTGACTAAACGCTTTCAAATTACTTTTTGGAGGGGAGTGCAGTTGGAGACGGAATAACAGGTGGCTTAGAGAGAGCACAGAGGTGGTTACATACTAGATCATCCATGCTTGTGGTAATGAACCCAGAGTAGATTTGGGTATTAAAATGGACTAGAGAGTGCTTCCCCGCTATGGCTGTGGAAGGTTCTGGAAGAACTCAGCATAGCTCTCTCCACCCAGAAACAGGCACCTCCGGAGACATTCTGAAGTCCAACTGTCACGAGGCCCCCCTGAAGGCAGCTGGGTACGTGTCAGGGGCCCTGTGTGAAGGCCCGAACTCTATGCTTTTCTGGGTTGGGATGGAGGAGACGAGGAGCCTTAGGTGTGAGCGCTGTGCCCTGAGCGCATGGTCTCCTGGGAGTATCTAGGGGGCCTTTGAGATGGTCAGAGGCAGGGCCTCCGGTGGGCAGTGGGAGCTCCCACGTCTGCGGGCACCCTGGGGCTCACGTGTTCTGTCCGAGCCAAGGCCCTGCCAACCATCTGTCTGTGAGCTGCAAGACAGGAAACGTGACCTGCATCGTGACAGCCCTGCCTGGTGGCGACAGGCAATCCCAGGGGCTCTGGGAGGAGCATGTGCGTGGGTGGGTGTGTGGTGGGGTGGGGGGAACCGCCTCTGGTTCTCATCATGGGCAGGCGACCTCATCCTGCAGCTGGCCTGTTGGAGAACTAATGAGGTGAAGAAAATCCATGGGAAATGACCGATTAAAACAATTTGTGGAAATTTTCAAGGGAACCTGGCTTTCCGAAGCATCCAGGTGGTTTTGGATATAAGCACAGAGTCTATCTACGTTATTGACTGAGAGTCTTGTGCATAGAATTAGGAGAGTCTACACTGGGTTTCACTACTGACCTTAAGTCATGTTATTTAAGCTCAGTGAGCCTTGTTTTCTGGATTCATCTCCTTTTATACCTGCTTGAAATGTGTTTAAATTATAAAAAGAGGGGACTTCCCTGGTGGCGCAGTGGTTAAGAATCCACCTCCCAATGCAGGGGACACGGGTTTGAGCCCTGGTCCGGGAAGATCCCACATGACGCGGAGCAGCTAAGCCCGTGCACCACAACTACTGAGCCTGCGCTCTAGAGCCCATGAGCCACAACTACTGAGCCCACGTGCCACAACTACTGAAGCTCGCGTGCCTAGAGCCCATGCTCTGCGACAAGAGAAGCCACCGCAGTGAGAAGCCCGTGCACCCGAAGGAAGAGTAGCCCTCACTCAACGCAACTAGAGGAAGCCCACGCGCAGCAACAAAGACCCAACCGCAGCCTAAATAAATAAATAAATAAATTAGAAAAAATAATTATAAAAAGAACATAACGTTGTAGAAAGGGGGAAAAACTCTACACTCTCATCACCGAAGTACTTTAATTTGTATGAATTTTAGTTTTCTGTTATTTGTGTACTTTTTGCCATTGTAATAACAAATGGCATATATTTTTGTATATTGCTTCTTTCACAAAGCACCATATCATGTATTATTTCCTCTGCTGCTACCGTGTTTATCGTTTTGACTAACTGCCTAAAAGTCTACTGCCTTTATGTTCTGTAATGTATTAAACTATCCTTCTTTTGTTGAGCATTAGAGTGATCAATATCTTTTCTCCTCCCTATATTTTAAATCATTTTATTAAGCGAGTTCCTGGGAAATCACACTGATGGATCAACCCCATTAGCGGAAACAGAGGGTCCAGGACAGTTTGCATGGCTCCATCATTCCATTTAATTAGACAAATGATTTTTTTTTCTGAGGGCCTCTTATGTGTAAGGTTTTCTGTCTGTATTGTTTCTGTTGCAGGTCCCGGCTGATGTTTCCAGAATACGTGTCAGGACTGTAAAACCTCACCAATTACAATAACTTTGGGTAAAAGGCCGGGGTGAGTCTGTGTGAAGTCTCAGTGAACTAGTATTTTTAAATAGCTGTAGAAGTCTGTCTCACCATGAAAATAACTATAGCATCCGTACCTCTTGCTTGCAGGATTGTTTAAGACGGGGATTGGGAATGTCAGTTGTTTGTTAGTGGGTGCTCCTGGAAAGTGCTCGAAACATTTTTATGACATTTGGTATTCTTCCTTTCTTCCTTTTTGGCTACGTTGGGTCTTCGTTGCTGTGCGTGGGTTTTCTCTAGTTGTGGCGAGCAAGTGCTACTCTTCATTGCCGTGTGCGGGCTTCTCATTGCGGTGGCTTCTTTTGTGGCGGAGCACGGGTTCTAGGCGTGCGGGCTTCAGTAGTTGTGGCTCGCAGGCTCAGTAGTTGTGGCGCACGGGCTTTGTTGCTCTGCAGCATGTGGGATCTTCCTGGACCAGGGCTTGAACCTGTGTCCCCTGCATTGGCAGGCGGTT
This sequence comes from Platanista minor, assembly GCA_004363435.1. Taxonomy (NCBI): domain Eukaryota; kingdom Metazoa; phylum Chordata; class Mammalia; order Artiodactyla; family Platanistidae; genus Platanista; species Platanista minor. Next base: position 9,087 of record RJWK010048001.1, on the reverse strand, counting down.
TCTCAACCACTGCGCCACCAGGGAAGCCCGAGCTTTGGTATTCTGACCCGTTTCCCTGTAGTCTTGCTTACAATAATCATTTTCATGGTTGAGCCAGAAAGCTAGGACTCTGATTTGACAGCCCGGGAGGATTAGGGACTCACGAATGTGTGAGACATGGGAGAAATGGGGCTGGTGGGAGGTGTGGGTTCCAGCTCTGCATCCAGGGTTCCATCCGTGAAGCGAGGGGCCGGGGCCAGAGGCTCTTGGAGGTTCTTCCTGGCGCTATATTTATGGTGTGGCCTACAGTGACCTTTAGCCCCATGTTAGTTTGCTAGGTCTGCTGTAATAAAATACCACAGACCGTGACTGAAACAACAGAAATTTACTGTCTCACAGTTCCGGAGGCCAGAAGCCCCCAGTCAAGGTGTCGGCAGGCTTGGTCCCTCCTGAGGGCCGTGGGAAAGGGTCTGGCCAGGCTCTCTCCCAAGTGTGCGGATGGCTGCCTTCTCCCCATGTCTCTTCACGTTGTCTTTCCTCGGTGTGTGTCTCTGTGTCCACATTTCCTTTTTATAGGGACACCAGCTTTGTTGGGTTAGAGCCCATCCTTATGATTTCACCTTAACTTGATTACCTCCGGGAAGACTCTGTCTACGAATAAGGTCACATTCTGAGGAACTGGGGGTTAGGACTCTAACATGTGAATTTGGAGGGTGCACAGTTCACCCATAAGAAGTCCAAGAATGGAAAGCGAATTAGGAAACCTCCCTGTTAGGTTGAGATAGTTCGCATGAGCACAGAGAGGTGATTTTGTCCCTCCCTCCCTCTCTCTGTCCTTTCTTCCTTCTTGTTGGTCCCATTCCCTGGGGATGATGGTGACAGTAGGAAACAGTCATCCTTTCCGGGTAGGTTCACCCAGCCCTACTTTGTCCCTCTCACCAAACGTCCACAAACTACAGCAAATCCACATGAAATGAGTTTTGTTTCTGCTCCCACGGAGAGAGAAATAAGGCTTCTTGGAATCCAGCCTCCCTCCCCATTCCCCGGGGCCTCTTAAGATCTTTGTAGCTCCCTAAATGACTCGTGCTTTTGGAGATCTCACCCCATATTGCCCTAAGCATATTAAAATGCTCCCACATTCCACATTAAGTACTCCCCCCCCCCATAAAATAATCAGAAAGATTTTTAAAATAATTTTGCTTTTGAAATGATTTGTCTTGAAGCTTATTTATGACTGGCTGTGATTTCTTGGCCATTATTGTGCCTACTTAGGAATTCTCTTGAAGGGAGAAACGCTAAGACTCAGATTGTTTTCCGAATGTAATTAAATTTTTATGAATACCAGAGTCAACAATTAACAAGGTTTTATAGACATTGTGTTAAACACTTGTTACTTTAAATTTCTACCGTTTGTTTTTTGGGAACCAAAACCCAATATTTTTTTTTTCAGTTCGTAACCATTTCGTAGGCCCCTGGAAAACATGGAGACCCCAGATACTGGTCCAGTGGTTTCTGGTTGCTGAGATGCCCCTGCTTATTTTCTTGCCTAATCTCTCCTTCCCAGTAGGAATTGGAATATCTCCTTCCCAGATCGCAGGCTCCCTCTTTGGGGTATCAGCCCCTATTTCCCGTCTCCTGGGGTATCTACGGCTTCCCTCCCTGGGCTGGCTTTGATGACTTTGGCCTCTAGTTGTGGTCTTGTCTGTACTTTCCCTCCATCTTCAACATCCTAGTTCTCAATCTCTCTGTGGACTTTTTTGCTGAATAACCAACCCTGGCCTGACCCCACCCACCCACACCCACCCCCGCCCCCATAGGCTCCATGCCTGGGTTAATGCTCTGCTGTCACTGTCCTGAGATTCCTAATAATTTTATCTCTGAACTTGTGTTTTATAAGCAAAGTCTGATGGGACCATGGAGTCTGCAGTGAGCAGATGCAGAAAAAAGGAAAAGGCTTTATATCTTAATACTTTGAATGGCCTTTCCCCCCACTGCCTTTTGATTAAGGGGCCTCCCATTTTCATTTTGCACCAGGCCCCCAAAATTATGTAGTTGGTCCTGCCTAGTGGACTAAGGGTGAGGGTCCTGGTGGTGCATAGTTCCACTGGGGAAAGGTGTCAGTGAAATTAGATGCTTCCAGGCAAAAGAAGTGTACTCACTTCCTATGGTTGCTGTAACAAATCATCACAAACTTAGTGGCTCCAGACAACTGTAAATCATTACTGTTGTGGATGTCGGAAGGGCTAACATCAAAGTGCAAGGTCACGTGTTCCTTCTGGAGCTTCTAAGGGGTCCTTGTCTTTTCCAGTTTCTAGAGGCCGCCCGCATTCCTTGGCTTGTGGCTGCACTACTCTGACTTCTGCCTTCTCTCACTCTGATGTGCTGCTTCTCCCTCTTCCTTTATAAGGACCTTTGTCATTACAGGGTCCCACCTGGGTAATCCGGCATAATCTTCCCATCTCAAGATCCTCAGTCACGTCAGCAAAGACCCTTTTGCCAGTCAAGTAACAAACCCAGGTTTCAGGGATTAGAATGTGAACATCTTGGCGTGGGCGTGGGCAGGGGCATTGTCCTGCCTGCCGAAGAAAGCTGTTTTCCAGCTTCAAATCTCCCAGCACTTCAGATCTTCAAATCTTCCACCTGGGGCACATCAGGTTTTGTGGGTTCTGAAGTTCATGCCATTTTAAGGTGCCCCTTGAAGAAAAAAATGAAGAAATTTTGGTATTAAAGTGAATATTCCTTTAGAATCAAAAAAAAAAAAAATCAGTCTTAGACTGAGTTCCTTTTTCTTTCGAGGCCTCTTCGGCAAGTATCAGCAATGCTGATGTTTGCATGTCCCCTGGTGTCCTCGCCACCTGGGACACTCTGCTCCTAGCAGCCCCCTTGCAGGTGAGGGCCCCAAGCTTGGCTGTGTGGGACAGCTGCCTCTCTATCCACCAAAAGAAGGAGGTTTTCTCCTGCTGAGTTTTCCTCACTGGCTGGGGAGATTGCCCAGCAGTGGAAGGCATGGGTGTTTCTTTCCTGGAGAATAAGAAAAGGGAAGAAGCGGCCGAATAATACTATATAACAGCTTTCATCATAAGCCTTAATTTATAACACACACTCAAGGCAATGCCTGCAGTGTCTGCACTGGCAGCATCGTGAGGGCACAGGTTGTCTCTGTGTCCTTTGCTGATGTGTATCCAGTGCCTCAAACATGCCTGTCACATAGTAGGTGTGCAGCAAACGTTTGCTGAGTGAGTGAGTGAACCAACAGGCTATTCGTGTGATCCACAGGGCTCTAAAGGAACAGGCTTGAAGTAGAATTTACTTGTTCAGTGATTCCCCTTAATAAAACCGAGCAAAGTGGACTCCATAGAATTACTTATGAGATGCCAGGAGACTTGTTTGAAGCCAATGTGGAGAAGATGGAAAGTGGATTTATGCCAGCGATCATCTCGGAGCCAGGGTTGATTTCATATTTAATCAGTGGTGGTTTTTACCTAGTAATTCCATATCTTAATTAAGCTGGTGGTTGAGCTTACTGCAAACTTCTCTCCTGATAATAGGTTTGTATAAAGTCAGTAGAACCTGCACTTTTTCTTTCTTTTTTTTTTTGGGGGGGGTTGAAATATTACTGTCTTTTTAAATTTTATTTATTTATTTTTAATTGAAGTATAGTAGATTTACAATGTTGTTAGTTTTAGGTGTATAGCAAAGTGATTCAGTTATATATATATATATCTATTCTTTTCTGGATTCTTTTCCATTATAGGTTATTACAAGATATTGAGTATAGTTCCCTGTGCTATACAGTAGGCCCTTGTTGGTTATCTATTTTATATATAGTAGTGTGTATATGTTAAACCCAAACTCCTAATTTATCCCTCCCCTCTGCTTTCCCCTTTGGTAACCATAAGGTTGTTTTCTATGCCTGTGAGTCTATTTCTGTTTTGTAAATAAGTTCACTTTTTAGATTCCATATATATGTGATATCATATGGTATTTGTCTTTCTCTGTCTGACTTACTTCACTTAGTATGATCATCTCTAGGTCCATCCATGTTGCTGCAAATGGCATTGTTTCATTCTTTTTTATGGCTGAGTAGTATTCCATTGTATATATACCACATCTTCTTTATCCATTCATCTGTCCGTGGACATTTAGAGAAACTGTACTTCTGTACCCTCCCTCCAGCATAGCTGGTGCAGGTTCAGAATTAATCAGTTAGACAAAGGTGAGAAGGGACATGCTTGCTGAGTCCATTTTCCCCTCAAGCCCTCGAGGGCAGCTCTTCCCTGTACGAGGCTCAGAAAACTGGCGTCAAGTTGCTGTTGGCTCCTTTGGATGGTGCTTAGATAAAAGGCGGGTTAGAATCTCCTCTTCCTCAGTTTATCAGTCACATTGGAGAGCAAATGTTAAGGGCAATTAGACCTGTTCCACCTGCCAAAGCCGTTCCAGGCATTTCCATTTAGGAAGCCCTGTGATGTCATAGTGTCCTGACATCAGAACCTTAAATAATCAAAACCCAGGAGGGTCGAGGGAATTGAGCACCTGGGAGCTTTGATTGTAGGTGTATTTTTGCAGTGATTGGAATATAAAGATTGGCTGGACAGTTGGTTCTCTTCTTTTTTGCATTTTAGGGTGCATCAAATGCTAAATAGTGCCTTGACTGAGGCTGGATGCTTCTTGAAGGGTGTGTTAAATTTTAAAGAGTGAGTTTTGTCATCACTTCATACTAAGAAGATTTCTTTTATGGGATTACACTAGGGCTTCTCAATCTTGGCACTATTGACATTTTGGGTCAGATAATTCTTTGTTGTGGAGGTTGTGAGTAGTGATGGATGTTTAGCAGCATCCCTGGCCTCTACCCACTAGAGTTTACTCCAAAGGCAAGGAGGAGCTCTCAGAGGCTTTGCCTTCTGTCTTTAAAAAATCACTTTGGCTGCTGTTTGGAGGACAGACTGGTGGCGGGGGTTGGGGGGGGGGATGCACAGTGGGAATCAGGGCAGGATGATGAGTCAGAGTTGTTATTTTGGGCAAAGTGGATGAATTCTGGATATATGGGTGGGGCATACTTAGAAAATCCCCTAAAAGAACAACAAAAAAACCCTGACATTTCAATAGCACTTCTTTGAACTACCTATTACTTTCACTTCTTTAATCCCTTCAGCATATCAGCGCCAGTTCAGCTGGGTTTATCATCCGCACTTGGAAGGAACCAGCACCCCGGGCTCAGAGGCTTATCTTGGTCCTCGTGATGTGTCAGTGGTCAGACTTCAGGAAAGGGAAAGAAATGAGAGGCCAGAGAGTCTGGGCCAGGCCACGCTATCTGTGTGAAGCTGATCTCCGTGTGCCAGGGCCCAGCAGAGCCAACAGAGGCCCATGACGTATCCACTGGATAAGTGAATGAGTGAATAAATGAAGGAAGGAGTAAGGGTCGAGGGATAATGATCGTTCAGCCTGCCGTGATGGCTGGATGGTAGGCGCTCTGTTCCAGTTACAGTCACCTGTAGAGAGAGCACAGGGTGATTACTCCCAGACCCAGGATGGGGAGACTGAGGCTGAGAGGGGTTGGGGAATTTGTCCAAGGAAACTCACGTGCCAAGCTGGGCTTCTTCCTGGGCTGTCAGGTTCCAAAGCCTTTGCTTAATTGCTGCAGTACCTCCTAAAAGAAACAAGATTTCAGAGAGGAAAGGAGGGAGGGAAAGCAGGGGCAGAGAGACAGAGAGAGAGAAGAAGAAGAAGGGAGGAGGAGAGAATAAGAGAAGCAACAGTGAAGAAATTGAGGACTCATTGGGCTGGACCACTTGTGTCCATCTCCTGTCCCTTCTCCGTCTCCCCCAACACTTCCCGTGAAGCTGTCTCCCTCCACCCCCCACCCCCGGCCCCGCCCCGCCCCGCCCCGCTCCGCCCCGCCCCGCTCCGCCCCATGCTCCAGTGGGAGGTGCTTGCTGCTGGCACGTTGCTTAACCAGATCAAGCTACAGCAATTCCTCTGGAAAGGGCCCCCATCCCACTGCCCTGCGGATACCTTGCTAACTGTCAAGTTCGTTCTACGGCTTTTGGACGTTTGGGACGCAGCCCTCTCTGCCTGCACGGCACCCACCACCTTTTATTTATTTTATTATATTTTACATTTTATTTATTTTTGTGTGCACTGGGTCTCTGTTGCTGTGCGCGGGCTTTCTCTAGCTGCTGTGAGCGGGGGCTACTCTTGGTTGCGGTGTTCGGGCTTCTCATTGCGGTGGCTTCTCTTGTTGCGGAGCATAGGCTCTAGGCGCGCAGGCTCAGCAGTTGTGGCGCACAGGCTTAGTTGCTCCGCGGGATGCAGGATCTTCCCCGACCAGGGCTCGAACCCGTGTCCCCTGCATTGGCAGGCAGATTCTTAACCACTGTGCTGCCAGGGAAGTCCCCCCACCACCTTTTAATGAGCCCCTGCTAATTAGTTTGTTCTTACACACTCATGTCTCCTCTCCTCCCCCAGCTTATGGAGGCTGCAGGGCACAGTTTGCTTTGGAGGGAGAGAATGGGAATGGGCTGGGGATGGGCTGGAGGTAAGAGCCAGTGTACTTAGCGTTAAGGAACCATTTTCTTTTGGGCAACGCTTGGGCACTTACCATCAGTGAGTGCAAGAAAGAGGCAATTTGTATGTTTGGGTTGGTGGTGTGTGTGTGTGTGTAAGGGGTTCAGTGGGAAAGATGGGAAATGGCAGGATTTGTCTCCTGGGGGTTGGCCACCCTGCTTTAGGGCACTGGCATGGTTCAAGGGAAGAGAGACGTTTTGCTGATCATGGTGTCCCGTCCCATCCTGTGAGTCCTGAATGTCTGAGGCAGGAAGAACACCATCTCTGGAGTCAGCTGGGCTTGGTTTCCCATACCTCCCTGTCAACCTGGGCTCAATACAGAGCTTTCCTAAGCCTCAGTTTTCTTATCTGTAAAATGGGGTGTCTTAGTCCCTTTCGTGCTGCTGTAACTAAATGCCACAGACTGGGTAGCTTATACACAACAGGAATTTATTGCTCACAGTTCTGGAAGCTGCAAGTCTGAGATGAGGGTGTCAGTGTGGTTGGGTGAGGGCCTTATCTGGGTTACAGACTTCTTGTGTATACTCACATGGCAGATGGGGCAAGGGAGCTCTCTGGAGCCTATTTTATAAGGATAACAATGCCATTCATGAGGGCTCCACCCATGAAATTCATATGCCGAAGCCCTAACCCCCCAATGGGACTACATTTGGAGATAGAGCTTTTATTTTTTTATTTTTTTGCGGTACGCCGGCCTCTCACTGTTGTGGCCTCTCCCATTGCGGAGCACGGGCTCCGGATGTGCAGGCTCAGCGGCCATGGCTCACGGGCCCAGCTGCTCCGCGGCATGTGGGATCCTCCCGGACCGGGGCACGAACCTGCGTCCCCTGCATTGGCAGGCGGACTCTCAACCACTGCGCCACCAGGGAAGCCCTGGAGATAGAGCTTTTAGGAGGTAATGAAGGTTAAATGAAACCATAAGGGTGGGCTTCTCATTTGATAGGATTGGAAGCATCATATATAAGAAGAGGAAGAGAGAGAGAGATCCCTCTCTCTTCCTGTGCGTGCATCAAGAAAAGGCCATGTGAGGACACAGTAAGAGGCAGCCATCTGCAAACCAGGAAGAGACCCTCACCAGGCTCCAAATCTGCACCTTGATCTTGGACTAATTTTGGACTTGCAGCCTCCAGAAGTGTGAGAAAACAGATGTCTATTGTTTAAGTCACCCAGTCTGTGGTATTTTTTTACGGCAGCCCGAGCTAAGACAGCTGGTCTGGCTCTCTCCCTGGTCTGGGAATCTCCTGAAGGCAGAAACCACCTACTGTCACCACGCCATCTTCCCTTCCTGGCCCAGTGCATGGATCTGGTGCAATCATCAGTGCCCACAACTATGGACAAAAGTGGTCTGCTCCTATTGGATCCTCTGGTCTGTGGCCACTGTGATTATGGGCAGTGTTTCTGGTTACCCTCTGGTAGGGTCATCAGATAAAATACAGGGCACCCGTTACATTTGAATTTCGGATAAGCAACAAATATGAAATATGTTTTTAGCATAAGTATGTCCCCAATACTGCCTAGGATATACTTACACTAAAAAACGATTTGTTGTTTATCTAAAATTCAAATTTAACTGGGCATCCTGTCTTTATTTTTGGCTAAATCTAGCTATCTTACCCTACGGTCTTTTTCTAGAAGGCCTGGAGAGCAAAGCAGCAGTTCTCAAAGAGGGGTCCCAGGACCAGAGCATCAGCAACAACTAGTTCAGAACAGAAAACCTCGGGCCCCACCCAGGCTTCCAGAATCAGAAGCTCTGAGGGTGCCAGCATTCTGTGTTTTGACATCTCTCTGGGTGGTTCCACTGGACACTGTAGTTGGAGGGCCATTGACCTAGAGTAGGATGCTGATGGTGGGAGATTCCATTCCCCACCCTCTCCAAACGCATCCTGCTCTGTTGCTCACCCAGGGCGTTGGACTCAGCTGCCCAAGTGTAGCAACAAAAATGGTATCAGGGACCTTGCTAAAGGTGTCCTTTCCTTGGGTTTCTGGGGCTTCTTGGAAGATTGCAGAGGGTTCTGCAGGGCTCTGTTCCACCCGCCCCGATCTGCTCCCGAGCCCGCAGAGGCTGTGAAGCAGAGAATTTATTCTCCCGGCCGGATCTGCCAGTCGCAGCAGTGGGGGCGGGGCCTCATGGCCGGGGGACACGTGTGCCGGGAGGGAAGCAGGAAGTGACCGCGGAGTGGAGCCGGGGAGCCAGCGGCTGCGGGGCTGATGGAAGTGGAGTGGGGGCTTGAGAGGGCACCGAAGTGAGTCGGCTTTTCTCTCCTTCGGCGCCTTCGGTGGGGCTGGAGGCCCCGGGGGCTGGGGCCAGCGCGACCAGAGCGTGGGACTCGGAAGGGCAGCCCCATGTAGTTTGGAAGGGGGTGCCCCTGGGAGAGGAGGGGGTCGGAGGAGAAGCGGGGGCGGCCTCGGCAGGTGTCAGAGGAGGGGGAGGGGTGCCCGGAGCCTCACCTCGGCCCCTCTCCAGGGCGAGCTGGAGGCTGTTGACCTGCCTTCCTTTGACAGTGGTTCCCCAAGCTCTCCTTTTCATTTAGTGTTTCCCGGTGG
>RJWK010048000.1:0-17094 GCA_004363435.1 Platanista minor | reverse complement strand
CCTAGAGTCTGTCATACAGAGTGAAGTAAGTCAGAAAGAGAAAGACAAATACCGTATGCTAACACATATATATGGAATCTAAGAAAAAAAAGAAGTGTCATGAAGGGCCTGGGGGCAGGACAGGAATAAAGACACAGACCTACTAGAGAATGGACTTGAGGATATGGGGAGGGGGAAGGGTAAGCTGTGATAAAGTGAGAGAGTGGCATGGACATATGTACACTACCAAACGTAAAATAGATAGCTACTAGGAAGCAGCTGCATAGCACAGGGAGATCAGCTCAGTGCTTTGTGATCACCTGGATGGGTGGGATGGGGAGGGTGGGAAGGAGGGAGTCGCAAGAGGGAGGAGATATGGGAACATATGTATATGTATAATTGATTCACTTTGTTATAAAGCAGAAACTAACACCACTGTAAAGCAATTATACTCCAATAAAGATGTTAAAAAAAAAGAAAAAATAGCCCAGACACCCGTGCCTCTGGCAGAGTCAGCCCAGCTCCTCCCTGGACCATGTGCTTCTCTTGCTGCTGGAATTCTCCGCGCAGCCTGGAGTTTCTTGGAGACGTTTCCATAAAAATAGGGAGATGCCATCATCACCTTGTCCCTTTCACTGTGAGAGGTGAAATCAGGGTCTGAGATGTCTTCCGGTGAACTTGAGACGCGATGCTGTAAAACCCCTGGTTGGGTGGCAGTGACTCATCACTACAGCCCCTGGAAAGCTGGGGGCGTGAACGTTTGACTTTGGTCTAAAAGTCTTCCCTTCGTGGCCTGCTTTTTGGCGTCCTTCTGCTGACGTCGGTAGCTGTTGGAATCAAGAACTGCCCAGTGGGCTGTGTTCAGACTCTATTTTGAAAATTTGGAAACCCTGAGGGATCCTATTATTTTCTCAGAATGCTATGGTTCCTGTATACTTGTTTTAATAGAGCTTCCAGAATTCATTCTCTTCCCCTGGCCTCCCCACCCTTCCTTTCTGTGTACCCCCATTGCACATCCCCTCCCCCGCCACATCCTGCGGGGCCGGGCGCTGGCAGACAGGGTGGGAGAGGCAGCAGGGTCCCACCTGCCGCACTTCTGTGTCGCCCGGGCCCAGGGCTGCGTGCCCCCTTGGTTCTCGGGAAGCCGTGGTGGGCTCAAGTCTGTCCCATGGGTGCAGCTCTTCAGGGCCTGTTGGGAGTTCCCCGGGGGGGAGGTGACAGGCCTCACCGCACCTTCTGCAGCGCTGTGCACAGCAAGCACCCTGGGCCTCCCGGGCTGGGGGGAAATTGGGGAGAAATGAATGCGGTGTGAGGTGGCGGGTGTGTGTGTGTGCGCCCGCGTGGGGAAACTGCTCCTGAGGAGGGTGGTGGTGGTCTCAGAGGACGCGGGGAGCCCTGACTGCAGTCCAGGGAGTGGCTGGGCTTCGGGCCCCAGAAGTCCTGCAACGTCTGTGGTTGAGACCAGGAGTGAGAAATCTGGAGACGACACCATGACGAACAGGTGTGCTGAATTTCATCCGATTCTTGCATTCAGAAGTGGGGAATGCAGGGCTTTGTTTTTGTTTTTTAATGTGAAGCTTCTTGTACTTGTCCTGTGGATGTTATTTTCTTGAGAAGGTGTAAAATCAGGCTGTTGACGACAGAGCCACATCCAGGGGCTGGAAAATACTTTGGGGCTGAGTGCCTCTGAGCTGTCTCCCCAGCGGGGTGGCAGGAGCGGGAGGGGGGCTCAGGAATCGTGAAGGAAGAGGGGACAGGAGTCACTCATCTGTCACTGTTACTACAGAATGTATGCGGGGCTAGCAGCTGGCTCTGGGGGTCTCTAAGCCCCTTCCCACCTCCCATCCCAGCTTCAGATGTCCTGCCATGTGTGGTCTTTACGTAGTTGGCGTTTTATGAGGTGTTTTTAGTAGGATGTTCCTGCTTAAAGTGAAGGAGGCTGTGGGAGGACGGGTGCCCACACACCCCCTGCTAAGCTCGGAGGGGCTGTTGATAGATAGCACAGGACCTGGGTCTGGATGACACCATGCTACTCCCCAGGAACCATCTCTGTTTCCTCCAGTTTTCACTCTGGACCACTCTCTGGGGGGATGGGTGGGGAGTATGTGTGGCCCCAAAGAGAGTAAAGCCTCCCACTTTCCAGTCGTTAGCGTTTGAAAAAGCTGAGAAATAACTTCAAAGTGAAGGGCTTCTGTCACCCAGGGCTGCCGGCCTCAGCTAGTGGTGCCCTGGGGGCCGGTTCCTGCCATCCTGTGCCCAGGCCCCCAGGAGCTGCTGAGAGCACATCTTGAGTCCCGGCGTTAGCGTTTGTACTAGAGGGCCTGTCATCAGTCCGTGTGGACCACCCGTCCTCCAACTGTGGCCACAGGATCCCCAGGGACCCCAAGACCCTCCCGGGGGTCAGTGAGGCGGGACCTCCTTGTACCTCAGCCACATGTCCCGCCGGTGTAGGTGAAACAGAGTGGAGGCCACTGGGAGTAAAGAGGTGGGCACTGTGTAAAGTGTGGCAACGGGAAGTTATTTTGTAACATGTGTTAACATATGGTGAGTTTATTTTTTAGTGAATAAATATTTAACATCTTCAAGTTTTAACTTTAAATATGGTAAATACTGGTAGACGTCATCCACACAGAGCTCTTTGGGGTAATTGATTATGTTGGGGTACAGAGCAGCCCTGGGATCAAAGCCCTTGAGGGCGGCTGGTCTCAGAGCAGGAGGGAGGGTCTAGGGAGGAAGCTCTGCCAGTCTGGACACGTGGGGGGGGCACTTCTGGTGCTGGCGCCTCAGCAGGGATGCAGCAGGGCACCGGGCACGCCAACCACAGCCTGAGAGCAGGTGGTTCCCTTTGAAAGAAAGGTGGGAGCTTCTATACAGTTTCCCACAGCTGAAGTCTGTCTTACCCTTGCTTGTGCTGAACTTTTTAGTTTTATATTAGATCAGAAGATTCATGCCTATCAGACAACATAAAGGGTCTACATGCTGTCTCAGAACAGAAGAAATAAAATCCAGAGCAAATAAAGATCTGAACAGAAAAATCGTAGAAGAAAAATATTTTTAGAATATTGGAGAGAAGACCTTCCTAATCAATGGGAAGCTTAGAAGCCATAAAGGAAAAAGATTGTGACAATATTTGATGACATAAGAATAAAAAAAATTTACATCATCTACAGAGAAACTCACACCAAAGTTTAAAGAAGTGACAGACCAGGAGAAAATATTTGCAACGTATGTAGCAGATAAAGATTTATAGCCATAATATGTAAAGACTGCTTACAAATAAAATAAATGAGAAAACTACAAATAAACTAATATAAACTAATATTATGAAAAAGAAAAATACAAATTTACCAGTAATCATAGGGAAAGATCACAATCACTAGTAACCAGGGAAATACAAATTAAAACAAGATATGTGTTTTTGCCCATCAGATTAGTGCACGTGGTAAGGACCGAGGGTCTGGGGCCATGAGGCAGGAGACACCCTGCCCTCTCCTTGACAAGAGGAGCATTTACAAGGTTGTATCAGTTTTTGGAATTTTTTCGTAGGGATGCTTACAAATGTGGGTCACACACAATCTTTTGGTCATGGTAGAAAAAAAAAACAAAACCCAACCACCTAACACCCATCGCTTGGAGAATGCAAGTCCCAGTGTTCTGTGTTTAGGAACCGGCAGCACCACAGGGAATGAGGTTGGTTTACGTATTTTCTTGTTTAAAGGTGTCTGTGATGTATTGAGCAGAAAAAAGAACAATATATTTGTACAGTGATTTCATTCATTAAAAAGAAGAAAGCCATTATTCAACAGGCAACACACAGATACACACAATGGGTGAATTGTGCCCTGGACGGCGTGGGCGTGGGGGTCATAGTGAGAGCTGCGGGCCTGTGCAGGGAAACTTATACGTTATACACTATATCCATCTATGTTCTTTGAATTTTAAAGAAGTCTTCAAATGATTTTTTATAATAAAAATGCTTTTCAAATGAAACACATATATACCCCCAAATGTGCGTAGAATTATGAAAATGTAATTTAATTGTTTTGCTGCAAATGGTCATCTGCATAGCCTTCCATATTCAGGAAAAAATGACCTAGAATGACATCCTCCAAGTGAAGAATTAACACGAAAAGATGTGTGCGGGGCCCCTCGCCGTAATCGTCATTCAAAAAGCAAAGCAGTTTTCTTAAGAAGAGGAAACATTTGTCAATTCCAGGGCACAATTTAACCTGAAAGGCAAGTTTTGAATACTCTGCTGTTCATTCACAAAATAAAAATAAAAGTTGGTAAAACAAAGCATTATTTTGGGTTCAGTCTTCATGCTGCATTAGTCGCCCTTGACTCCCTGCTTCCTATCTGCTTGTCCCTGGAGCAGGGGTTCGTGGGTTGGTGGCTCACTCTCCATTCATCTCCTGAGATGCCCCCTTGTGCTTGGCAGCCAGGGCAGTCCTCACCCCTGCCTGTGGGAGCCGTCCTCTAGGTGGGCACCTGTGCAGTGGGCTCCAGAGCCTGTACTCAGTCCACCTCTTCATGATGATGCCGGGCCCGCCTACGCCTGATGCCGGGAACACAAGGTGGTGGAGGCAGGGTCCCTCATCGCTTACACACACAGCCTCATCCTGTGTCGTCGATGACGAGGTTTGGGGTCCAGATGCGTGGGCACCTTGTGACACAGGGTGTCCTGGACACGGGACAGTTGTCTGCAAAGGCAAGGGGGTTGTGAAGACGTGTTTCTCCCTCACAGATGTGTCACACACCCCATAGCACGTGAGGATAAACGAGGTCACGCTGGTATCTGTACCCCAGCTGCAAAGTCCCAGCCTAGACCCTCCGACAGAGAGTGATTTCAGTTTCCAGGAGACTCCACCTTGAAGATTCAGATCGTCCCTGGGAGGTACTTGGGTGGCTCCCTGGGGGCTTCCTCCCTAGAGGAAGTACAAGCACAATCTCCTGCCCATCAGCCACGAGGCCTCTGGGCTTCCAGAGCAGACAGCTACGGTGGGGAGCCCAACGTGTGGGCCCAGCGGCCCCGCCCCTCCTGCTGCTGGGGCTTTGCCTCCTGCACCTGCTCAGCCTCCAGCCAGGGGTGCGTCCAGCACACCCGCCTGGGCCCTGCTGCTCCCCACACAGGGCTGTGGGGTCCTCGGGCCTCACACTCATCATCTGTTCTGCAGCGCACCCCCACCCCCACCCCGCCTGGGGCTACTGGCCTTCCCGCCCGGTCCAGCAGGCATGTTTGTAAGTCTTTGTCCATCAGGTGTGCGGGGTGGAGGGCTGGGGTGGAGGACGGCGCCACAGGACAGGACACAGTGGGATCCAGGAAGACCCTCCCTCTACCCCAAAGGGGTGGACGCGGGGCAGCACCCAGCCCCTGCCTACGTTGTGCAGGTGTGAGCCCGCACCTGAGAGCAGTGTACGCACTGGCCGGTGGCCTGAGCCCTGATGCAGCAAGAGGGTGTGCCGTGCGTGCACGCGTGTGTGTATCTACGTGTGTGCACATTCGTGTGCCCGTGTCCACACGTGTGTGCGTCCCAGGCAGCACCACCGCAGACAGGGCTGTCCCACTCTTGCCCTTCCTGCACTGTGCCCGCCCCCCGCCCCCTGCACAGCCACCTCCGCTCCAAGTGTGGGGAGAACAGGGCAGCACTCGGCCCCGCGGTAGTGGGAAGTCTGGACTGACCTTGGCCCTGGGCTCCCGCTTCCCCTGAGAAGCCGAGGGCTGGCACCCTCTCCTCGAACTGCCCGTGAAGGTGCCCAGTAGGGAGCACGTGGTAGTGGTTTAGACTGGCTTCTGTAACAGTGCGGTCAGAACCCAGTGGTGCCACAGGGCTGGAGACCATGTAGATGCGTCTCCTCAATCACCTCCCCTGGTGGGGCCTTCGCAGAGCGGAGCTGGGACCCTTTGTCAGCATGTTTTCCCTCCAGTGTGCTGCACGGCCCCCGCGTGGAGGTGCTTTGGGAATCACAGTTTCCACCCCCTGGGGGTTGGGGGATCTGGCAGGGATGGGGCCCCAGAGCTTCTTGTGTCCCAGGAGATGGCACCCAGGAGCTGCCTGCCCTGGGGAAGGTCCCTGTGTGGTGGCCGCCCGTGCTGTGCACATGGGGCTGGACCTGGTGTCCTGTGTGATGCCAGCCCATCACAGCACAGCCCTTCGGGAGGTCCCGTGGGGCCAGTGGGGCACGCTCGACCAGGCCCTTCTCAGGACAGAACCGCAAAGATGAGGTCTGTCCATGCAGCCGGGCCTCCCTCCATCACCTGCTAGCCACACAGTGGGGCTCTCAGGCAGCAGGCCTGGGGGAAGTCGTTTCTGTCCCAGGAGGGTCTGGGGAGCAGGGTGGCCCTGGGCCCGGCTGACGCACTCTCCTCTTCGTCACAGCGGAGCTGGAGTTCGCCCAGGTGGTCGTCGTGGTGGTGGTGGTCACGGTGATGGTCGTGGTTGTCGTCTGCCTGCTGAACCACTACAGAGTCTCCACCCGGTCCTTTATCCACCACCCAGGGCAGGGCCGGAGGCAGGACAGGCCGCAGCCGGTAAGTGTGGGCTGAGCAGGGCTGGGAGCCTGGGTGCAGCACGGACCTGGGCTCGGCGTGTGAATCTCAGAACACCCAGTCCGGGGGCCCAACCGTGAGGCCAGTCCCCCCCACACACCCCAGCACGGACACCACTGCCTGGACGGCAGTCAGCACACTCATTTTTCCTGCTCTGAACTCTATGGACCGTGCAGTCCCTGCCCCTCCACGTCTGGCTTCCTTCCCTCAGTGTCATACGTGTGAATTCCATCCACGCTGGGACATGGTCCAGGGTCAGCGACGCATCCTGCATCCCCACCTATGCCCATGAGACGGGGGCTCAGCAGGACAGGACAGGGAGGGGGTTGGGCCCTCTGGGGCACAAGGGTGGGCAGGTTGTGTGGGCCTCACAGAACAGCAAGGCTCTTCAGGTTGGTTTTTTGAAAAAAAAAAAATATTCCTAGCTACTTCCTGCCCTGAATCACCGCCCTCCTCTGGGAAATAAAACACTGATATTCAGCTAAACTACTCTATCATCTAACACAGGAGCCCAGGGGCCATGGAAGGTTCAGGTCCAAGCTGGCTTTGCTGTCTGGGGTGCCAGTGGCTGTCAGTGAGAGCTTGGGGACACTGAGTTTAAACAATGATATATTCTTGGCTTCTGTGGTGGATGAAGGAGGCTGAATCCCCAAGCATGTTGGAACCAGGGCTGCCTGCTGACTGGTCTAGGGAGGCTGCCCTGAGTATGGGGGCAGCTGTCCTGGGGGGACCCCCCCCCACTTCATCGGGGCCAGAGTCACTCCATGAGTCTTCGGGTCTGCTGTCCCCATAGGTAGAGCTCAGGTTTGCCCAGTGTCCTCTGTCCGTGGCAGGCAGAGCTGGGGGGAAGGGTGAGGCAGCCGTGTGCCGCCCCCAGACCCACAGGGACGAGATGGGTGCTGGGGGCTGCATGCAGCTCAGCCCTGAGGAAGACGCTCTCTCCCTCTGACTTTCCCTCATTCTCCGCTGTCCCCTCCCTGCTGTTCCTCCGTTCGCCCTGTGCAGGGCAGGTGTGTCCCGAGGCTTGGGTTTTCCTTCTGATAAAATGGGAGTGTGGATACTGCCCTCCGAGGTTTCATAAACACATGATATATACTTTTACATGGTGACCAGAGACAGTTTAGGTGCAGGCCGGATCTCCATTTCATGTCTAGTCCAGGAGCACTGGGGGGTCACTGCCTGGGAACGTGCCCCCCACCAGGCTGGGCTTCTTGCCTCCTAAGTACCTTCTCCTCCCTCGCGGTTTCTGTTTTTTTTTTTTTTTTTTTTTTTTGCCGTACACGGGCCTCTCGCTGTTGTGGCCTCTCCCGTTGCGGAGCACAGGCTCTGGACGCACAGGCTCAGCGGCCACGGCTCACGGGCCCAGCCGCTCTGCGGCATGTGGGATCTTCCCGGACCGGGGCACGAACCCGTGTCCCCTGCATCGGCAGGCGGACTCCCAACCACTGCGCCACCAGGGAAGCCCTTCCCTCGCGGTTTCTAAGAGATGCTGCTTCCCTTCATCGGGCTCTGGGAGAGCAGCGTGATCCTTTCTTTCATACTCATTGTTCCTGACCAGGGGACCTTCGGCAATGTGGGGAGATGTTTTTGGCTGTCATAGCTCGGGGACGGTGTTGCAGAGATGCTCTGAACGTACTCAGCTTATGGGGCGGCCCTGCCATCCTACCCGGGGGTCCTTCAGTGTGAGACAGGGATGCTGTTAATACACGTGGATCTCATGGCAGGCTCGGGGGCGTCAGGAGAGTGAAGAGAGCCCTTGCTGACAGCTCAGTGGGGGTGGGAGGTGTCCACAGGGAACGTGCCCCATCAGACAGTTTTGGTCTGGGTTCTGCCTTCTTTTGCTCACTCTGTCAATCAGTGGATGTGAGCCTGGCACCCACCAGACAAGGAAGAAATGATGCAGCGAGCCCCAGCCTCCCCCCATCAGCAGCGCCCACCTGGCTTGGTGGTATTTTTTCAATCTCGGGGGAGGCCGAGGGGTCTCCAGGGACCATTTGTGTGTGGGGAGGGGTGCACATCAGGAGGCCGTAAACCGTAGAAGGGTGTGGGGTGGAGCAGCTTCAAGGTGCCCTTCTGGGTGGCCCCCTGCCCCACCCCCAGCATCCAACCAGCCTCCTCCCGAGGGGCTTAGAGGGGCAGGCTGCCTGTGGCCTCGTGTGGTTTGTGCTCTCCTAGGGAGAAGGTGGCCGAGGCTGGAGGTGCCTGGGGTCGCCGTTGTCAGGGTGGTTCTGTGTCTGCTGTCAGAGCATCCCAGGAGCTGCTGTGCCTGCTGTTTGGCAGCTGGTGGGTGTGGGGTGCCCCCTGCCGGCCTCACCGTGGATGAGCGTCCATGGCTCTGAGCCTATGCGTTGCTGGGACCCCCGCACTTCTGGGGGCCTTTTGGCCCGTTTGTTCCAAACTGTGTGAGGTCTCCATGACCATGTTTGTAAAAAGTGTGTTTATTTTAAACTGCTATGCAAAGGGCTGGGCATCTAATTTGTCAGCTTCTAGGTGATCTGACTTAACACTATTGGTTAAGGTTACTTTTATGTATTTCCTATGGAAGACTTGATAGTCAAGATGGAAAAATATAGGACAGTAGTTGGGATTTTTTTTTTTTTTTTTTGGCTGCATCAGGTCTCAGTTGTGGCACACGGGATCTTCGTTGCGGCACGCAGGCTTCTCTAGTTGTGACACATGGGCTCTAGAGTGTGTGGGCTCTGTAGTTGTGGCGCACTGGCTTAGTTGCCCCACAGCATGTGGGATCTTAGTTCCCTGTCCAGGGATCGAACCCACGTCCCCTGTGTTGGAAGGCAGATTCTTAATCACTGGACCACCAGAGAAGTCCCTGGCTTTTGTTCTTGAGAAAGAGGCTGAACATGTAGATGTTCTGATGTGGTTGAGGAAACTTGACTCCCTCTCTGCACTAATGGGCTTTCCCTGGTTCTCAGGGAGAGTCCTCTGGAAAAAGGTGGGTTGGACCAGTTGCCCTTTAGGGCCCAGCTTGCCCTGATTCGGGGGGTTTGCTTTGTGCAGTCACAGCCCCTTCATCACGCGGCCCCTTGCCACCTCCAGTGCCTGTGGGAGGACACACTTCTGTGCCAAGGGAGGGACGGATGGAGTCTGTTGGCCGAAGCCAGTCAACCTGCATCACCACAGCGTCCCTGAGACGCCATTCCAGGAGAGCAGGGGGATGGAATGGACCGGCCCTGATTTTGGTGGAAACAGCCACTTCTGGATGAAAATGAAAAAGAGTGATCTGCTTCAGTTAAGTTACAACAAAAGTAAATGCTTAAATAGTGGCAGCAGCAGTGAGTGGGTTTGTGATAAAAAGCTGTACGTGTTCTTTCTGAGGGAGCCTTGCCTTAGTGTTTAGAGCCTGGCTTATGTGAGTTCGGAACTTCGAGACTGTCTAGGTTTCTTTTCATTATCTTAGACCACCAAGTAATAAGAAAACAATAAAAGGGCATAAATATTCCAGACGCAGCCCTGAGAGATGTTCACACACGTCGCTGGAGCCTTTCTTTCCCGAGCCAGGGGAGGCCCGCATGGCCTTTTCTGACAGCCTTGCCTGTAGGCCACCCCGTAGGGCCCACCAACCTGCCTGGACGGCAGGCAAGGGGGAGGTGGCTGCCCATCTACTGGGAACAGCAGAGGGACGGGAACGTTTTACTTAGTTTGAATCATATGAAACTGTGGGTGTGTTCAGCCATTTTGACCTATAAAAACAGCAATTTCAATTTTAAAAATTAACAAAAGGAGTCACATCAGGCATTTCTTCATGACCAAATGCTGCAGGAATTAGATCAATTGTGAAAGTGCGGTGTCCGGCCTCCCTGGAGCCAGAGCAGCACCTGGCAGGCAGTGGGTGCACCAGCCCCACAGGGAAGGACAGGTCTGTGGTGCAGAAACTCGGGTGTGGGGGAAGTCCAGGCCCAAAGACCCTCCCTGCAGATGGCCAGACCTGGGCGAGGGTGTGGCCAGTGTGTGTGTGTGGTTCCCCCCCCGCAGGGTGTTTTGACAAAACTTGATCCAGTTTGAAAAAACTGCAAGATTTCATGTAAAAATAGAAATTTACATCTTTCCTTGAAAAGTGAGCATATCAGCCACACTGGCCTGTATTCCTGCTTGGCTCCCCCCAAGCAGCCTGTGCTCACCTTGCGCTGTGGTCCCAGCCCCTGCACGGGCCTCAGAGGTGGGCCGGTTTGCACAGAGGTGATTGTTTTTGGAGCATTCTTCTGCATTCATGCCTCTATCACAAAGGTGAAAACAGAGATGGACCAAGGGGGCTGCTGGCTTCCGAAAAATGGGGAGACTTCCTTGTGGAAGTAAAGATCATTCCTGTGAGATGAGTGGTTCGGCCAGGTGAGGTGAATCTGGGTCACCAGACGGTGTGTCCCGGGCCTGCTGACGAGTCCCGCGCTCGGAGCAGGGCCCTCCTCTCTGTGACGGGGTCTGGGCTCCCCTCCACTGGCCCGGACGCCTTGCGAACCAGGGCTGGCAGTTTCGTGCAGATGTGTCCTGGGGCCCCACACAGCTCATTCCCGCTGTGGCTGAGAGCCCGGCAACTGCGCACCTGCCTAGTCTCATTTCTACTTACTTCAGCCTGTGTTAGGAAAGCATTTCTAAAACGATAGGAAGGAACCATTTTCAGCAAGGCGCAAAAAATGAGCTGACGGCGTGCCCGATAATGCAGGTGGAGCAGGCGAGTCTGTGACAGTCTGAGTGTAGCATCGGCTGGTCCAGGACGCAGGCTCCCTGTGAGCAGGTGGATTCTTGCTGCACTGTTGAGACTGGGGGGCTTGCTGCCCACCTCGTTTCATGAGCATTCCCAAGTGTCCAGGGGCCACGGGCAGCAGGTCAGGCCTCCTTTAAGCATCAAGCACAGGATCCTACTGTCTACCTCCTGTTTGTCTCAGCAGGAGCAGGGCGTTTGCAGACTGGCCATTTAAAAGGTTTTACCCTTGAATCATTAGAAGATAAACAATTTTAACAACTTGAAATGAGAATGTCTCCTTCAAGTAAGAGAAAGGAGGCCAAGTTGCTGGCGAAAATTGGATAAGGATCCTGGGCCATAGCTGTTACACAGCAGAATCTCCAAGATCTTTAAAGCTAGTAACTTAGATCATCCTGCTGTTGATGTTGCTCAGAAGAGTTTTTAAATTACCTTCAAAGCTTACAGGTCATTTTTAGTAAAATTTTCAAGAGACATTTAAAAAAATTATCAATGATGGCAAGCCTTCCTTTTTTTAATTTGTTCTCTGAGGCTGGGTTTGATTTTTGGTACCAGCCAAAATCCATTTAGATGTAAGCTCATCAAGTTACTGATACAATTTTGGTGCAAAGTCAAGTGTGACCATTAGTAAGGCTGATGTTGTTCACGCTACAAGCTGATGGTGCAGAGAAAGGCCAGGAAGGACCCAGGAAGGGGGAGGTGGACAGAGGGCCTGGTCTGTGTTGTTAAGGCTCTTGTGATGAGGATGTGTTCATGCGTGACTTTTGCAATTAAAAGACACACTATGCTCACATAAACTGATGCTGAAGACAGTTTCAATAACATTCTGAGCATCTGTAATCTGTAGACTCCCAAGGTAACGCATTTGAACACGGTTGTTATTGTGACAAAAGTATGCTAAAATCAGATTTTTTTTTTTTTGCGGTACGCGGGCCTCTCACTGTTGTGGCCTCTCCCGTTGCGGAGCACAGGCTCCGCACGTGCAGGCTCAGCGGCCATGGCTCACAGGCCCAGCCGCTCCACGGCATGCGGGATCTTCCCGGACTGGGGCATGAACCCGCGTCCCCTGCATTGGCAGGCAGACTCTCAACCGCTGCGCCACCAGGAAAGCCCTAAAATCAGATTTTTTAATAAAATTGATTTAAAAAATTTATAAATAATTTTTAGTAACCTTCTAAATAGGCATTAGCATTAATAATCTAATGGTAAAGTTTGTTTAGTTTGTTTTTACTTAGTCCTTAAAAACTGGTGTGGTTTGTTCTGGGGAAAAAAAAAAAAAGTTCTCTAAATCATCCTAATTCTGAGACGCCTTGTTGGGGAGGTGTGCAGGGCCGTCAGAGACTGCATGGGAGGTAGCTGGGATCCGGCTCTGTTACTCTCCTACCAACTCCGAGATCGCGGGGAAGGCACTCGGCTTGTGCCCCTCACACGTGAAAGGAGGCTCACAGTGTGTGGTTCCACGTCGCCCTGAGCTTTCTGATTCCAGGCTGCTTTCTCTTGAAGCCTGATTGCTCACTCTCCCCCACCACCTACCCCAGGAGGCATCACATTCCTCCTTTTCTGCTTGCTCTTAGGGGCCTGTAGGCCTCCCTGAGCTGTTGATTGTTGTGGAAATATAAAGGACTCCCTTTCTTTTCTTCCCAGCAGAACTTCCTTCTTGATTTGTCTTTCTCTTAAGGGACGTGCCCTAGATTGAGTAGAGTTGGGAGGGAAATAGTCTTGAGAAGTCTGATGATGGAATCCCAAGGAGGATAAAGGGGAAATGCTGGAGAGAAGAGTCATTGGCATCTAAGCTGTTAACTGCTGTCTAGGGTGGAAAAGTCAGAACTACTAAAGCATCTGGATGGTGGAGAGGTTGCCTGGGAAAAGGGAAGAAACAAGAGAAAAGTGGTTTTATCAGAAGGCAAAAATGTTGCTGAATATCCAAACATCAGTTTTACCTATGCTTTGAAATTTACCCTGGGAAAGGGAGTAAAATCGATTTTCAAATATTTGAGGCCATATGATAAGTTCATTCACTGGGAGGAACCCTTGGGTAGAAGCCAAAGTATCCAGCAATGGCCTTGCTCTACACAAACTGGCCATGTCACCTCCAGTGAGTCGTATATCCTCCTTGGGCTTCAGTTTCCTCCCACCCAAAATGAGGGAGAAGTGGCTTAGATCAGAGACTTTTCAGATTGTTTTTGACCCCTCTGACCAAATGTGTAGGAAACACATTTTACATCACAATCCACAATATTCACATGCAACTGAGGCAGAACTTTCACCAAACAGTACTTAAAATGTACTCAAGATGTTTTCTGTCTGTTTCATCTGTGGAATGCTGGCTGTGGCCCACTTAAATTGATTCTCCAGCTCTCTAAGAGGCTGCAACTCACAGTTTGAAAAACACTATATTGGGTCTTCCCAGTCCCCAAATCTGATGATCCCGGTGGTCCTTTGTGTGTGGAAAGGAGAGTTTAGCTGAGAGCTAAACCAAGAAAGTTCAGAGCATGGGGTGGTCTCACATGTGGTGCCCAAGGACCCAAAGCAGCAAGCAGGCTTCAGCCGCAGCTTACAGCAGAAGCCCGTGAGTCATGGTCACAGATGACTCTTTCAACGCTATAAGCATTGTATCCTTTGGGTGGAAAAAGATCCAAGAGATACAGAAATAAAGATTATAAGAGTACTATGAGCAATTGTATATCAACAAATTGAATAACCCAGATGAAATGGAAAGATTCCTAGAAACACACCCTACTACGACCGACTCATGAATAGAAAATATGAATAGATCTGTTAACTAGTAAGGAGATTGAATCAATAATCAAAAACCTCCCAACAAGGAAAATTCCTAGACTAGATGGCTTCATTGGTGAATTCTACAAAAAATTTAAAGAACTGACCAGTCCTTTTCAGATTCTTCCCCCAAAATGAAAAGGATGGAACACCTTCTAATTCATTTTATGAGGCCAGCATTACTCCAATACCAAAGCCCCAGACAAAGACACAACAGAAAAAGAAAAACCAAAGACCAATATCCCATATGAATACTGATGCAAAAATCCTCAACAAAATACTAGTAAACTGAATTCAGCAGCATAATAAAAGGATTATACACCATGACCAAGTGGGGTTTATTCCTGGAATACAAGGATGGTTCCACATTATGAAATCAATCAATGTAATGCTCCTCATTAACAGAAGGGAAAAAAACTACATGATCATCTCATTGATGCAGAAAAAGTATCTGACAGAATTCAACACCCTTTCATAATAAAAACATTCAACAAACTAAGATAAAAGGAAACTACCTCAACATAATAAAGGTCATCTATGAAAAGCCCACAGCGAACATCATACTCAATGGTGAAAGACTGAAAGCTTTCCCTCTCAGATCAGGAAAAAGGCAAGGATGCAGGCATGCTTTCACCACTTCTATCCAACATAGTATTTATTATAAGTTTTAGCTAGAGCAACAAGGCAAGAAAAGGTATTCCGGTTAGAAAGGAAAAAAAGTAAAATTATCTCTCTTTGTAGATGACATGATCTTATGTGTAGAAAATCCTAAACATTCCAATTAACTAATAAACAAACAAAAAACTCCACTAGAACTAATAAATTCAGTAAAGTTGCAGGACACAAAGTCAGCCCCCTAAAATCAGTTACATTTCTTTACACTTACAATGATCAACCCAAAAAGAAATTAAGAAAACAGTTCAATTTACAATAGTATCAAATAGAATAAAATACTTAGGAGTAAACTTAACCAAGGATATGAAGGGTTTGTACACTGACAACTATACAGTGTTACTGAAAGAAATTAGACACAAATAAATGGAAGATATCTTGTGTTCATGGACCTGAAGACTTGATCCTGTTAAGATGTCAGTACTACCCAAAGCAATCTACAGAATCAGTGTAATCCCTGTCAAAATCCCAATGATGTTTTTCTGCAGAAATAGAAAAGCCCATCCTAAAATTCATGTGCTATCACAAGGAACCCCCATCCCCACCTACAGCCAAAATAATATTGAAAAATAACAAAGTTGGAAGTTCCACACGTCTTGATTTCAAAATTTACTACAAAGCTACAATAACAAAACAGTGTGGTGCCAGCATAAAGACAAACATTTAGACCAACAGAATAGAATAGAGAGCCCAGAAATAAACTCTCCGATGTATGGTCAAATGATTTTCAACAAAGGTGCCAAGACGATTCAAGGAAAAAGGACAGTCTTAAAAAATGGTGTTGGGAAAACTGGATATTCACTACAAAATAATGACATTGAACCCTTATCTGCTACCATATACAAAAAATTAATTCAAAATGTATCAAAACCTAAATGTAAGAGCTAAAACTGTTAAACTCTTAAAGAAAACAATAGGGCAAAAGCTTCATGACATTGGATTTGGCAATGATATCTTAGATCTGACACCAAAAGCACAAGCAGCCAAAGAAAAAAATAGGTAAATTGGACTTCAAAAATTAAAAACTTAAACTTGTCAAAGGACACTATCAAGAGAGTGAAAAGGCAACTCATAGAATGGGAGAAAATATTTGCAAATCAGGTATCTGATAAAGGATTAACATCCAAAAAATATAAAGAACATTTACAACTCAGCAACAAAATAAGTGAACCTAATTTTAAAATAGGCAAAGGACCTGAGTAGATGTTTCTCCAAGGAAGATACACAGATGGCCAATAAGCACATGAGAAGAGCTCAGATCACTAATTGTGATGGTTAATTTTATGTGTCAACTTGACTGCGCTAAGCAGTGTGTCTATGGGAGTAATTCCGGAAGAGATTACCATTTGACTCAGTAGACAGAGTGAAGAAAATCTGCCCTCACCAATGTGGGTGAGCATCATCCAATCCCTTGAGGGCCTGAGTAAAAAAAAAAAAAAAAAATGGAGGAAGGGCAAGTTCTTTCTTTCTCTCTTTTCTTGAGCTGGGATGTCGATTTTCAGAGCTCCTCGTTTTTGGGTCTTCAGAGTCCCAGACATGTACCAGTGGACACCGCCCCCCCCTCCCCTCCCAGTTTTCAGCCCTTCATATTTGGACTGAATTATACCACTGGCTTTTCTGGGTCTCCATCTTGCGCAGAGCAGATTGTGGGACTCCTCTGCCTCCAGAAACATGCAGCCAATTCCAATAATCAATCTGTCAATCAATCTCCTAGTCGTTCTGTTTCTCTGGAGAACCTTTACTTAATACACTAATCATACACAAATCTAAACCATAGTGAGAGGGGCTTCCCTGGTGGCACAGTGGTTGAGAGTCCGCCTGCCGATGCAGGGGACACGGGTTCATGCCCTGGTCCGGGAAGATCCCACATGCCGTGGAGCGGCTAGGCCCATGAGCCATGGCCGCTGAGCCTGCACGTCCGGAGCCTGTGCTCCGCAACCGGAGAGGCCACAACAGTGAGAGGCCCGCGTACCTCAAAAAAAGAATCCGCCTGCCAATGCAGGGGACACGGGTTCGAGCCCTGGGGCGGGAAGATCCCGCATGCCACGGAGCAACTAAGCCCGTCCACCACAACTACTCAGCCTGCACTCTGGAGCCCATGAGCCACAACTACTGAAGCCCACGTGCTTAGAGCCCATGCTCCGCTACAAGAGAAGCCACCACAGTGAGAAGCCCGCAAACTGCAACGAAGAGTAGCCCCTGCGTGCCACAACTAGAGAAAGCTCACCCTTAGCAACAAAGACCCAACTCAGCCAAAAATTAATTTTTTAGAAAACCATAGTGAGATGCCACACCACACCCACTGGAGTGACTATTAGCAAGAAACCAGAAAATAACAAGTGCTGGCAAGGATGTGATGAAACTGGAACCGAAATGGTACCACTGCTGTGGAAAACAGTGTCCC
>RJWK010047999.1:0-17094 GCA_004363435.1 Platanista minor | reverse complement strand
AAGAGAGAGAATATGTATATTCTTAATCACTTATACTGTACACCAGAAACTAACACAACATTGTAGATCAACTATACTTCAAAAAAAACCTCAAATCTTTGTCTAGTACATCCAATGTTTGGGCTTCCTTAGGGACAGTTTCTATTTAGTGCTTTTTTTTTGCCCTGTGTATGGTTCATACTTTCTATTTTCATTGCAATTTTAAAATCTGGATATTTTAAATAATGCAGCAGCTCTGGAATTCAGATTCTCTCCACCCCAGGCTTTATTGTTGCTGTTGTCTGTTTAGTGACTTTTCTGAACCAGTTTTGTAAAGTCTGTATTCTTTGATACGTGTGGTCACCAAAGTCTCTGCTTCATTAACTTAGTGGTCAGCTAATGGTTAGAGAGAGATTTCTTCAAATCCTTTGAACCAATAAGTCTTCAACCTTTGCCTAGGGTTTCTCTGTGTATGTTGGAGTATGCTTGAACACTCCAGCAAGGTAGTTTACAACTCTGCCTTA
This sequence comes from Platanista minor, assembly GCA_004363435.1. Classification (NCBI taxonomy): domain Eukaryota; kingdom Metazoa; phylum Chordata; class Mammalia; order Artiodactyla; family Platanistidae; genus Platanista; species Platanista minor. The sequence continues at coordinate 16,591 of RJWK010047999.1, read as the reverse complement.
GCAGAGTTCTCCACAGAGCTTGAAGATCACCCAGAGGTGGAAATAATGCCATCTGCAGCAACATGGATGGACCTAGAGATTATCATACTAAGCGAAGTAAGTCAGACAGAGAAAGACAAATATACAGTATCGCTTATATGTGGAATCTAATTTAAAAATTATACAAATGAACTTATTTACAAAACAGAAACAGACTCACAGATCTTGAAATCAAACTTATGGTGACCAAAGGAAAAACGTGGGGGGAAATGATAAATTAGGAGATTGGGATTAACATATACACACTACTATATATAAAATACATAAAAAATAAGGACCTACTGTAGGGCTTCCCTAGTGGCGCAGTGGTTAAGAATCTGCCTGCCAGTGCAGGGCACACGGGTTTGAGCCCTGGTCTGGGAAGATCCCACATGACACGGAGCAACTAAGCCGGTGCACAACAACTACTGAGCCTGTGCTCTAGAGCCCGCACGCCGCAACTACTGAAGCCCGTGAGCCACAACTACTGAGCCCACGAGCCACAAATACTGAAGCCTGCGCGCCTAGAGCCTGTGCTCTGCAACAAGAGAAGCCACCGCAATGAGAAGCCTGCGCACTGCAACAAACAGTAGCCCCCACTCCCCACAACTAGAGAAAGCCCACGCGCAGCGATGAAGACCCAACACAGCCAAAAATAAATTTTAAAAAAGACCTACTGGGGCTTCCCTGGTGGCGCAGTGGTAGAGAGTCCGCCTGCCGATACAGGGGACACGGGTTCGTGCCCCGGTCCGGGAAGATCCCACATGCCGCGGAGCGGCTGGGCCCGTGAGCCATGGCCGCTGAGCCTGCGCGTCCAGAGCCTGTGCTCCGCAAGGGGAGAGGCCACAACAGTGAGAGGCCCACGTACCGCAAAAAAAAAAAAAAAGACCTACTGTATAGCACAGGGAACTCTACTCAGTACTCTGTAATGGCCTATATGGGAAAAGAATCTAAAAAAGAGTGGATATATGTATATGTATAACCGATTCACTCTGCTGTACACCTGAAACTAACACAATACTGTAAATCAACTATACTCCGATAAAAAAAAAAATCACCCAGAGTTGAAAGCTTAGGGCCTTCTCAGTTCTTTCCTTGGCATGCTTGCAGCCCAGCACTTGCACATGCATATGGCCTTCCAGATTCCCAGAAATATGTCAGAGCTTTTCAAGGTCCCTCTGGATATCTTATTCCCAGTTTTTCATGATTTTTGTTCAACTTCTTGTTTGCTCCAGCTGTTATCACCACCTCGGGCAGCTGTGATGTTAAACAGTTGTCACCAATTATTTTATAAAAGGCTATTTGACCTGAGAGAGCTCTGAATCAGATTAAATAAAGACAAGCCCTATAAGTGAGGATTTCCAGGGAACTGCTATACAGGTCAAGAATGACAATTTTCTGGGCCTCACACCCATTAGGATGGTTACTATAAAAAAAAAAGAAAGAAAAGAAGTGTTGATTGGGATGTGGAGAAAATTAGAACCTTTGTGCACTACTGGTAGGAATATAAAATGGTGCAGCTGCTATGGAAAACAGTTCCCCCCAAAATTAAAAAAACGATTACCATATGATCCAGCAATTCCACTTCTGGATAAATATCCAAATTAATTGAAAGCACAGTGTCAAAGAGACTTTGCACACCCATGTTCATAGCAGCATTATTCCCAATAGCCAAAAGGTGGAAGCAATCCAAATGTCCATCAATAAATGAATTGATAAGCAAAATGTGGTATATTCATACAATAGAATATAATTCAGCCTTTAAAGGGAAGGAAATTCTGACACATGCTTCAACACGGATGAACCTTGACGATGTTATGATAAGTGAAATAAGCCAGTCATAAGAAAACAAATACTGTATGATTCCACTTATATGATGTATCTAAAGGAGTCAAACTGGGACTTCGCTGGTGGTCCAGTGGTTAAGAATCGGTCTTGCAATGCAGGGAACACCGGTTCGATCCCTGGTCAGGGAACGAAGATCCCACATGCCACGGGGCAACTAAGCCCGTGCACCACAACTAGAGAGCCTGCGTGCTGCAACTACAGAACCCACATGCTCTGGAGCTCAAGTGCCATAACTAGAGAGAAGCCCGTGCGCTGCAACGAAAGATCCTGCGTGCCTCAACTAAGACCCAATACAGCCAATAAATAAATAAATAAATAAATAAAATAAAGGAGTCAAATCCATAGAAACATAAAGTAGAAAGGTGGTTGCCAGGGGCTAGGGGAGGGGGAAATGGGGAGATGTTTAATGGGTCTAGAGTTTCAGGGTTTTTTTTCAAGTTTCAGACTATTTATTAACCAGTGTAAACCCCAACACAATACACCAACATGATTCCACGAGTTTATTTATTTATTTTTTTACTTTTTGGCCGCACCACGCAGCATGTGGGATCTTAGTTCCCCGACCAGGGATCGAAGCGGCGCCCCCTGCAGTGGAAGTGCCAAGTCTTAACCTCTGGACCACTAGGGAAGTCCCTGATTTCGCGCATTTAAAGGGGAAATGTTTCCTGGTTAAGTGGAAAATTGTGCGGATGGCTTCTGGAAGACCTTCATTCTAAGCAGCTTTATAGTGAACCATTTCATTTAGAAGTCTGGACCTTCTTTCTTCAATTTGCTGTAATCTACATTCACTGAGTAGAACTTGTACTGATTATTGGGACCCAGTTTGTTCCAGGGTTCTGGGTTACTCTTTCTGTCCCAACTGACATCTGGATTGAACAATGCCAGGTGCAAGACATACAGTGTTGCTCCAGTACCTCCTGCTTCAATAAATATGAAGAGGGGGATCAAGCTAAGATGCTTCTTGGCCTGACCGATGATTAGGCGGAGCATGGTTGTGACAGAAGCCTCGAGTCCAGACGGAGAGAACAATAAACTTACAAGGCCCAGGACTAAACAGTCTCTGTGCTGAGTAGTAGAGTTTCAGTTTTTCAAGATGAAAATGTTCTGGAGATCTGTTTCACAACAATGTGAATATTCTTAACATTCCTGAACTGTACATTCAAAAACGGTTAAGGTGGTAAATTTTATGTTATGTATATTTTGTTACAATTAAAAGTACATGGACACCTACTATGTGCCTGGCATTCTGGTTCATCTTTGTACACCCAGTGCCTGCATATCATGAATGCTCCTCATCTTCCCTCTCAGCAACATTTTTAATTAATTAATTTATTTATTTATTTTTGGCTGCATTAGGTCTTCATTGCAGCGAGTAGAGGCTACACTTAGTTGCGGTGCGTGGGCTTCTCACTGCAGTGGCTTCTCTTGCTGTGGAGCACTGGCTCTAGGCGTGCGGGCTTCAGTAGTTGTGGTTCGTGGGCTCTAGAGCACAGGCTCCATAGTTATGGCACACGAGCTTAGTTGCTCTGTGGCATGTGGAATCTTCCCAGACAAGGGCTCGAACCCATGTCCCCTGCATTGGCAGGCAGGTTCTTAACCACTGCACCACCAGGGAATTCCTCCCTGTCAGCAACATTTGACTCCCTTCTTGAAACGCCTTTTCTCTTGACTTCCAGAAATCCTTTCTTCGTTCTGTTCCAGCCTCACTGGCTGCTCCTACTCAGTCTTTTGCCAGTTCTTCCTCTTTCCCCTGATCTTTGTACCTTGGAAATGCTTCGGGGCTTAGGCTTCTAACCTCCCCACCTACTTTCACTTCCTAGGTGATCTCCTCTGTCTCCTGACTTTAAACGACTTTGATATACTGATGCCTCCTAAATTTGTTATCTCCAGCCTGTACCTCACTCCTGACCTTCAGTTATATCCAATCACCTACCCAATATCACTATATGATATTTCATAAGCATTTCAGAGTTCACAAAAATAATACAAAACTCCCAATTCCCCCTCTTAATCTGTTCATCCAGCTGACTCTCAGCTTAACTAAGACCTTCTGAGTCATTCTTAACTCCTATCATCTACACACCCTATATCTAACCCGTCAACATATCCCTGCAGCTTTACCTTCAAAATAATTCCAGAATACTTTTTTTTTTTTTTTTTGCGGTACGCGGGCCTCTCACCGTTGTGGCCTCTCCCATTGCGGAGCACAGGCTCCGGACGCTCAGGCTCAGCGGCCATGGCTCACGGGCCCAGCCGCTCCACGGCACGTGGGATCTTCCCGGACCGGGGCACGAACCCGCGTCCCCTGCATCGGCAGGCGGACTCTCAACCACGGCGCCACCAGGGAAGCCCCCAGAATATATCTTATCTCCTCCACTGCCCAGTGTCCAAACCACCAAAAACCATTGCCTGATTTACTGAAATAGCCTCCTAACTGCCCTCCTTGCTTTACCTTCTCCTGCTCCCTGCCTTAGTCCACACACAGAAGCCAGTGCTATTTTGAAAAGGCAAGTCTGGTCATGTCTCTCTCCTGTGCTCCAAACCCTCCAAATGGCTCCCTATCCCACTCAGAACAGTAGCCAAAGCATTTTTTATGAATTGTACATTTATTTGGTTCAACAAACATTTTCTTGAGCATATACTAAGTATTAGGTTTGATGAGGGGCACTGGGGATATATAACATCTGCCCTTGGAGAAGTCTCAAGCATAGCAAGTCAACTCTGTACCTTGTAACATTGTGGAGGGTACAGAGCACCATGGGGGAGGAATTTTTAATCCAACTTTTATATTAGTAAAGACTCTCAAGAAAGTATAATGCAAAAACTAAGCCTTCAGGAATTGGTACAAGTTATCCAGAGGATGTGGCCAAGGGATAGTAGGGAACAACAGAGGGATGTGAGAAGGTTACTCAGGTTTGGGAAACCACATGTTCACAATTAGCCAAAGCATTTAAAATGGCCTACAAGGCCTTGCATATTCTTCCCCCACTCCACCCCTCTGTGACTCATCTGCTCAAGCTGCACTGATATCCTTGTGGTTCCTTCTGCCCAGAATGCTCTTCCCCCAAATTTCCACAGGGTTCATTCCCTCACTCCCTTCAGGTTTCTGCTCCAATGTCACCTTATCACAGAAGTTTCTTTGATCATCCCCAATAAGATAGCAACTTCCTACCCTTACCTCAACCCTTCCTGTCTCCTAATCCATCTTATCTCTAATTTATATAGAAATATAAATATATGTATATTCATTCATTCATCACCTTTCTCCTCCATGGACATTGCTCTGTTTACCGTTTGATTCCCCAAATTTAGTACAGTGTGCCTGGTGTGTTGGAGGCACTCAATATATATTGGATAAATGAATGAATGAATGTTCAATAATTACTTGTTAAATGAAGGAGATTAGTATGCTACTTTTCAAGACATCAGAGCAAAACTTAAACAATTTCTCAATGTACAAACAATCCATTTTTCAGGATGCATTAGAAAAAATTAATTCATTGAGCCACGTACACAAAAGAAGGTGAAATCCTCCAAGGAGCAATTCTAATATTAAAGTTGACCCAACCGGGTCTGAGCAGAGCCATGCCTAACTTCAAGATTTATGTTTTGAGAAAGATTTTTACTGAGACATAGATACTTACAACTCATTCCCACAAATCTGGAGTGCCTAAACGTTCATCCAAGTTTGGATTTCTTCCACAGGTTACTCAGTCATTAGATCTTGGTCCTTTTCAATCCTGACACCCTTCCTCATGACAACTTTGTATGACAGGCATGTGCATCATTCTTCATTCTCTGGTGACTGTCCTATTAACATACAGCATTAAGTAAATAACCAGACCACTGGTTTGAAAAGCAAACTAAAAAGGATTTAAAGACTTAGGAACCCATCTTAATTCAAATTAAGATGTTAAGTCCTAGGGACTTCCCTGGCGGTCCAGTGGTTAAGACTCGGCGCTTCCAATGCAGGGGGTGCAGGTTCGACCCCTGGTCAGGGAACTGAGATCCTGCATGCTGTGCAGCCTGGCCAAAAATTAAAAAAAAAAAAAAAGATGTTAAGTCCTATTTGCTCCACGAGAAAAGGTGAGGTAAAACACTCATTGTGGAGGTGAAGGTGGAGTGATACTTCTATAAACAGAAGTTATAACAGCACCAGGAAGGTTGAAGGTCAACTATACTTCAAAAACAAACTCACAGAAAAAGAGATCAGATTTGTGTTTACCAGAGGTGGGGGTGGAGGAGGGGGAATTGGATGAAGGCAGTCAGAAGGTACATATTTCCAGGTATAAGATAAATAAGTACTAGGAATGTAATGTACAACATGATAAATATAATTAACACTGCTGTATGTTATATATATAAGAGAGTAGTAAATCCTAAGAGGATCACAAGGAAAATTTTTTTTCTATTTCCTTAATTTTGTATCTATATGGAATGATGGATGTTCACTAAACTTATTGTGATAATCATTTCATGATGTATGTAAGTCAAGTCATTACGCTGTACACTTCAAACTTATACAGTGCTGTAAGTTGATTATATCTCAATAAAATTGGAAGAAAAAATAAACAAAAAAGATTTTCTCTGTATCATTGGTTTGGAGCAGTTTTATAACAATGTGCCTTTGTTTGTTTGTTTTTAGGCTGCACCACGTGGCTTGTGAGATTTTAGTTCCCCAACCAGGGCCCTCGGCAGTGAGAGCACAGAGTGCTAACCACCTGATGGGCCAGAGAATTCCCACAATGTGCCTTTGTGTAGTATTTTTCATCTACCTTTTGCTGTTGTTCATTGAACTTCTTGGATCTGTGACTTTATATTTTTTATTAATTTTAGAAAGTTTTAGGACTTTACTTCTTCACGTACTTTTTCTGTCCCCCCTTCCTCTCCTTTGGGGATTCTATTTCCTGCATATTAGGCCACATGAAATTGTCCCACAGCTCATTTATGCTTTTTTCTATTTTCATTTTTTGGGGATCCTTTTTTCCTCTGTTCCATTTTCTTAGTTTCTACTGCTATGATTTAAACTACTGATGTTTTTCTTCTGCAATGTCTAGTCATTAATCCCATCTGGTGTATTTTTCATCTTTAGAATTTCATTTTGGGTACTTACATATCTTTCATGTATCTGCTCAACTTTTTTAACATATAGAGTGTAGCTTTAATAACTTTTTTAGCATCATTGTCTCCTAACTCTAACGTCTGTGTCCATTCTGTGTTAGTTTCCATTGATTGATCATTATGGTTCATGTTTTCCTGCTTAAAAAAAACAACAACACTCTTTTATTGAGATATAATTCCATACCACACAATACACCATTTAAAGTGTACAGTTAGGGGCTTCCCTGGTGGCACAGTGGTTGAGAGTCTGCCTGCCGATGCAGGGGACACAGGTTCGTGCCCCGGTCCGGGAAGATTCCACATGCCGCGGAGCGGCTGGGCCCGTGAGCCATGGCCGCTGAGCCTGAGCGTCCGGAGCCTGTGCTCCGCAACGGGAGAGGCCACAACAGTGAGAGGCCCGCGTACCGCAAAAAAAAAAATAAAATGTACGGTTAGGACTTCCCTCATGGCGCAGTGGTTAAGAATCCGCCTGCCAATGCAGGGGACATGAGTTCGATCCCTGGTCCAGGAAGATCCCACGTGCCGCGGAGCAACTAAGCCCATGTGCCACAACTACTGAGCCCGCGCTCTAGAGCCCACGAGCCACAACTACTGAGCCTGCGTGCCACAACTACTGAAGCCCACGCACCTAGAGCCCATGCTCCACAACAAGAGAAGCCCATGCACCACGACGAAAAGCAGCCCTCGCTCACTGCAGCTAGAGAAAACCCACGCACATCAACAAAGACCCAATGCAGCCAAAAATAAAATAAATTCATTAAAAAAATAAAGTGTACACTTAAATGGTTTTTTTTAGTATAGAGTTCTGCAACCATTACCACAGTCAGTTTTAGAACATCTTCAACACCCCAAAAAGCAATTCCATACCCCTTAGCAGTCATTGCCTTTTTTTCCCCCAGTCACCTTCCTCCCCCACCCCACCAGACCTAGGCAACCACTAATCAACTTTGTCTCTATGGACTTGCCTATTGTGGACATTGTCTATAAATGGGACCATACAATATGCGGTCCTTTGTGACTGGCTCCTTTTACTTGACATACATTTTTCAAGGTTCTTCCATATTGTGGTATGCACCTCTTGCTTCTTTTTATGCCTAATCATCTTTGCTTGGATAACATTGTGAATTTTACCTTAGGTGCTAGGGTTTTATTATTAGTATTCCTATAAATCTTCCTGATCTTTGTACTGAGATAGGTAAGTTACTTGGAAACAATGTGATCTTTCAGGGTTTTCCTTTTATGATTTGTTAATTGGGTCTGCACTGGTACTAAGTCCAGGGCTAATTATTCCCCACAACCTTCCTGTGAATTATGTTTTTCCAATTGACCTATGTGCCAGGCCTTGTTCTAATCCAGTTGGATGGTTCTTTCCCTGGACTTGGGTAGTTTCTTCATATGCATGCACTTATCAGTACTCTGAATATTCAAGGGGGACTCTGCAGATCTCTGTGGTTCTCTCTCTGTGAAGCTCTCTCCTGATATTCTGTCCTTCGTACTCTAGCTGCCCTTGTCTCTCTGGATTATTTTAATTTAGGGAGGCCACCAGGCTCTGCCTTCTCCCCTTTCTGTGCCACAGCATGAAAGCTCTCCAAGTGGTAACTTGGGGCAGTTTGGGGCTCATCTTCTTTCCCATTTCTCAGGGATCACTGTCCTTCACTGTCTGATGTGTATGTCTTAAAAACCATTGTTTCATGCATTCTGCCTTTTGGGGGGGGCAGTGGTTGGTTGTTTCATGTGAGAGGACAAATTTGGTCCCTGTTATTCCATCTTGACTAAAAGTTCATGAGCCAGGGGTTGTATTTGTGACACCACTTGGACAGTGGGACCAACAGAATTTGCCAGTGACAAAGAAGGAGAATCAAGCATGATTTATCTGCTCTTTGGCTCGAGTGACAAACTGGGTGTTATGGTGCCATTGGTTGAGGTGAGGGAGACAGGAGGGTGGTTGAGCCAGGGAAATTCAAGAGATCTGTTTGGATGCGTTAAATTTGAAATGCCTTATGAGACATCCACGTGAACACGTCAAACAGGCCATAGCATATGAGTGTGGTGTTCAGGAAAGAGGTCTAGGCTAGAGGCCTAAATTAGTGATCTTCCAAATATTTGCAATAATTAAGGCTATGAGACAACATGAAGTCACCTAGGGAGAGAATACTGACTACACAAGTAAGGCGGCCAGGATCATACCCAAGGATACCACAGTATTTGGAAATTGGATAAAGATGGAGGAGTAGCCAGAGATATAGGAGAAAACAAAGAGAGTGAGAGCAAGAAACTGTGGAATATGCTGGGTGGTTACAGGAAGGGGTAGAGAAGTGGCTGCTGGTTTGGGAAGATTGTTACTCATCAGTGATCTGGTTAAGAGCAGTCTCAGAGACATGGAAATGACAAAAGCCAAACTGAATTAAGTTAAATATGCTCTGGGAATTCCCTGGTGGTCCAGTGGTTAGGACTTGGCCCTCTCACCGCCGAGGGTCCAGGTTCAATCCCGGGTCGGGTAACTAAGATCTCATGCCGTGGCCAAAAAAAAAAAGTTAACTGTGCTCTGGGATGTGAGAAAGTACAGACCGAAGAAAGCCAGAAGATTGGCTTTGCTGAGGAGCACAGCAATGGAGTCACGCCAAGGGTAGTACACGGGGCCAAAATTCACAAGTAAATATATCTGTGGATGTTGACAACACAGTACATCAAACAAGCTAGATGGCCATCAGAAGGGGAACAGCTGAACAGTTATACATTTATTCCACGGAATACCATGAATCAATTAAAAAGGATGAATAAAACAGATGTCCATTATATATTAATACTTTTTTAAAGCATCAGAACAATATTTGAAAAAAAGTAAAGGATGGGTGGATTGTGTCAATATCACAACTGTGTGATACTTAGTGTCACAACTGTGTCAACATTCTGAGTGTAGTATTTTACTATAAAACATGTTACCTTCAGGGGGAAGTGTTAAAGCACATGGGATTTCTCTATTATTTCTCAAAACTACACGTGAGTCCACATCTCAAAATTTATAAGTTGAATACAAAAATATTTCCAGTATGTACATAATTGGGTTCTTTTTTCCTCCCACACTGAACACTTATACCTCTTGCCATCAAAAACACTTTTTCACTTCGTAAATAAAACGAAGCATGAGTGGGGTGGGGAATCCCATCCTGGCTTCCCCTGGCTATGGGGATAGACTCAGCTTTGAAGGTCTCCAGGCCCACCCCGCCTCGAGGCTCCCCGGTCGCCTCCCTAGAAGTCTGGGAGAACTACAAATAGCTAACAGGGGTGGCCCCTCTAGCCCACCTCAGAGGTCCAAATCTTGTTAGCCCAGGAGGTAACGCCGCTAGCTCTCCGAGCAGGACAGAGTTACGGAATTCTCGCCCTTTTCCGTTCAGCGAGGGCAAGGCTCTCTCTCTCCCACCCGTCCTCGGTTCCTTCAGACAGTCAGGCCCTGGCGGAGCGTCCTCTGCTCCCCGCGCTCTCCTGGGAGAACGCTACGCTACCCTTGGAGTACGCCGCGCTCTCTCTGCTGCAAACACCCAGAAGCTGATTTAGGAAGACTGCAACCGCGTTTTCCAGCGAGGGTGAGTCATTTCCGGTCACAGACTCCCTCCCCCGGAAGTAAGGCCTGATGTAAACAAGGGAGTGGGGCTTCAAGGCCCGGGAGGTCAGAAAGCTGGGCCGCGGGCGGCACTGAGAGCTTGGGCCAGGATCGGGGACACGCAGAGGTCAGGTCAGTGCAGGCGGCAGGGAGCTGGGGCATGGTCCAAGAATTGGTTTTGGTCTTGGGGTTGGAGGGGTCTTTTGAGCAAGGGTCCTGGCGGATGGGGGGGTATCTAGGACAGGGATCTTGAGTAGGTACTGGCACTGGAAGGAGTATGAGGGTGGTCTTGGAAATCAGTGGTGGTAGCGATGTGTGAGGCGTCCCTGGGCAGGGTTCCTGGGTGGCAAGTGTCTTTGGAATAGGGGTCCCAAAAAAGGGATCTTGGAAGGTGGGGCTGTCTAAAGAATGGGTCTTTGGGGGTGAGGCGGTCCGGTGGAGGTGGTACAGGGGGAAAGGGAGGACGTTCGGAGAGTGGGAAGGGGTGTGCCTGGGCAAATGTTTTGGGGAGATGGGGGTTTGAAGGGAGTATGGGGACTCTGGAACAAGAAAATTAGGGGGGGTCCAAGGTGAGCGTCTTGCGGGGGGGATTGAGTTGTCCCAGGTAGGGGTTTTGGGAAGTGTGTGTCCTGGGCAAGGGTTTTGAGGGGTTGGGGTGCCCTGGAGCAGGGTCTTGGGGAGACAATAGGGTCTGGAGGAGGAACCTTAGGGGGATGCAATTCCTGGGGGTACGTCCAAGCCAACCCATGTCAGAGTCAGGGACAGCAGAACACATGGAATTCTATGTCCCAGGGGTGGGGATTTGGAGTGATAAGGGAATCCGGAGGTAGGGTCTTTAGGGCATACAGGGGTCTGGGGGAAGGTCCAGGTTGTCCATGGTTGGACAGAAGTTAGCATGTCATGAGAAGGGGTTGTGTGGAGGTGGAATGGGATTCTGAAGGGATTTCTGGAAGCCTGTGAGGAAGGAAGGTGTGAGAGAGCTCTGGAGTGGTAGAATAGGTTGGAGTAGAAGGACGTGGCGGGGGAGTTCCTGTGAGTGGTGGACCAACCGTAGCAGGTCTCAGGGCCAGGTCAGGGAGGTGCAGGAAGAGGTGGTTGTTTGAGCCCCCTTTCCCCATTTATTGACAGGCAGATTTAGGTGCTGGGTCCAGGTGTAAAGACGAGAAGTGGGTAGGGGGTGGTTCTGGCCATGTTGGGCACTGGGGCCAGGATTGGCTGAGGGTAGAGAGGAGATATCACTGGGATACCCCCTACCCCATTATCTCTTGACAAGCAGTCAGTCAGGGAGGGAGTAAGGAGGAGGTGGGGGTGTCCAGGTCAGGGTAGGCCGAGAGAACTGGAGTCAGCCAAGTGTAAGAAGATGTGAATGTTCCTGTTCATGCTCTTTGGGGTCTTGGGAGCTTAGAGTGGAGACCCTAGGATTCTCCCCCTGATTTTGTCTTCTTTGAAGTCCTGCTTGGGTTAGGTAGCAGAGTGGGAGGAGGAAGAAGAAATCAGTTGGGGACAGGAGTTCTAGGACTCAGAGAACAGACCCCAGGACTCTTCCCAACCCTACCCCCATTTGTGTCCAGGGAAGCAATCCTGGACCATGACTCAGCAGCCACTTCGAGGAGTGACCAGTCTGCGTTTCAACCAAGACCAAAGTGAGAGAGGCTTGTGCCTGTGCCCTTTTGGGAGGGAGGGAGGGAGAGAATGGCCAGAGGTGGGTGTTAAGCCCCTAGCTTCCCACCTGGACATCCTTTGAAGCAGCCCGGATTCCTCCCGTCCCCAGGCTGCTTTTGCTGCGCTATGGAGACAGGTGTGCGCATCTACAACGTGGAGCCATTGATGGAGAAGGGGCATCTGGGTGAGCTGCTGGTGGGGGAGGGGCAATGGGCAGAAGGGATGGTCTGGGCATTGGCACCCACCCCTACTGACACCCTGATCCTTGTCCAGACCATGAGCAGGTGGGCAGCATGGGCCTGGTGGAAATGCTGCACCGCTCCAACCTGCTGGCCCTGGTGGGCGGTGGTAGCAGCCCCAAGTTCTCAGAGATCTCAGGTAAGTGTCCTCATCTGGTCCCACCCTTGGCCCAGATTCCCCAGAATCCTGGCCTCCCGGAGGCTCTGGCAAATGAAGATGTCAGAGTAACTCAGAGTCACACAGTGAGGCCTACAGCTTACAAGTCCTGGATCTTATCGCTTGAGAAGCTTGGTGTTTTGTCTTCATTTAACAAACACTTGTTGAATGCATCCTGTATGCCATGTCCTTACCTGTGGAGCGCTTGCTGTGAGCCTGGTGCTGTTGTTACCACTTTACATGTATTAACTCATTTAATCCTCACAGTAACTCTGTGTGGTAGGAAGTATCATCATCCCCATTTTTGCAGATGAAGAAACTGAGGCCCAAAGAGGTTAAGTGATTTATCCAAGGTCACACAACTAACAGCTTTTAAAATCTTGGGGCTGTCTCCCCGGTGCCCTCTTGCTTTGAGTCTCAAGCACCATCTTATTTTAAGGGCTTTTGTTGATCCCACTGGGACATGGCAAAAGATGCCCTAGGATTCCTCATAGAAATCTTCTGGGGGGTATGAGCTGGGACCCTGGAGGCAGAAATAGTTACTGATGAGAAGTTACAGGCCTGGATGTGAGTCCCTGCTTGGTTGCTGATGGGTTGTGAGGTCCTTGGCTAGATAGAAAACCCCTTCGAGCCTCAGCTTCCTCATCTGTAAATGAGTATAACGGTTCTAGAACCTGTCTTCTCAGGAATCACATCTACAAGTGCTCATGCCGTGTGAGGTCATATTGGGTGTTAGCAAAAGGTTAAGCAAGTGGGTTGAGGTCCCATGGGGAGTAGGGGTAGGTCTTGTGTCACCAGGGCTGCCCCTCACCCTAAACCTTGGCCCCGACAACACACCCACCTGCTCAGCAGTGCTGATCTGGGACGATGCCCGGGAGGGCAAGGACTCCAAGGACAAGCTGGTGCTGGAGTTCACCTTCACCAAGCCAGTGCTGGCTGTGCGCATGCGCCATGACAAGTGAGCCTGAGGTGGGCTGGGGGTGGGGGAGGTCGGAGGTTCCCACAGCAGGCTAGAGGGTTAGTCCTGCACGGGCACCCTGCCCTCCCCTCACGACCATCCTGTGTTGTGTGATGCCCACAGAATCGTGATCGTGCTGAAGAACCGCATCTATGTGTACTCCTTCCCCGACAATCCCCGAAAGCTGTTTGAATTTGACACCCGGGACAACCCCAAGGGTGAGAGGACCCAGAGATGCAGGTGTAGTGGCAGGAGGCAGTGGATGGGGAAGAGGGGCAGAAATGAAGAGAGATAGAAAGGGGCACACAGAGAGTAACTGGGAAAGAGAGGCAGGGAGAGAGTCTTTGCATAAAGATGCTCCATTGGGCTGAGATGCCCATACTCCCAGTCTATCCATTTTCCCATCCTTAGCCAGTTCTCTCTCTCTACTCTCGGCCCCACCTCGTCCCTGACTACCTCAGATATCAGAGCAGAAAGGCTCATTAAGGACATTAATGGGTATGCCAGGGATTCCTGGGCCTCCTGGGGCTGCCACAGCTGCATAGCGAGGCAGGGAATCTGCCTTGATGGTGGGGAGCACACCTGAGGGCAAGCCCCCTCTAGGTTCTGTGGGTAACATGTATCATGGAAGGTTGAAGTCCGGCCCTTATCCAGCTCTGTCCATCCTGAGACCCTGCCTGGCCCCGACATCCTCTTTACCAGCAACCCCCCCCCACCCTAGGGCTCTGTGACCTCTGCCCCAGCCTGGAGAAACAACTGCTAGTGTTCCCAGGACACAAGTGTGGGAGCCTGCAACTTGTGGTGAGCTGTCCAGTGGGCAGGGGTGGGTAGGTGGGCTGGCTCTCCCTGTGGACTCTTGGCAACTTACCTCCTTACCACCTACCCCAAGCCCAAACTGCTCCTTCTACCGTAGGACCTGGCAAGCACAAAGCCCGGCACCTCATCTGCTCCGTTTACCATCAATGCACATCAGAGCGACGTGGCCTGCGTGTCTCTGAACCAGCCAGGCACGGTAGTGGCCTCGGCCTCTCAGAAGGGCACCCTTATTCGCCTTTTTGACACGCAGTCCAAGGAGAAGCTGGTGGAGCTGCGCCGAGGCACTGACCCTGCCACTCTCTACTGGTGAGCACAGGGTATGCGTGGTGGGCTCCTGACCCCACACCACATGACACGTGGGCGTCACCGCTGGTCTGTCTTTCAGCATCAACTTCAGCCATGATTCTTCCTTCCTGTGTGCATCCAGTGATAAGGGCACAGTCCATATCTTTGCTCTCAAGGATACCCGCCTCAACCGCCGCTCTGCGTGAGTGCCTCCTGCCCCACCCTGCCTCACCCCCATCCCCCTGCCCATATATCACACCTGGGCTTAGCCAGTGTTGCCTGCAGGCTGGCTCGCGTGGGCAAGGTGGGGCCTATGATTGGGCAGTATGTGGACTCTCAGTGGAGCCTGGCGAGCTTCACCGTGCCTGCTGAGTCAGCCTGCATCTGTGCTTTTGGTCGCAACACTTCCAAGAATGTCAACTCTGTCATTGGTGAGTGGGAATAGCCCTTGACTGGGGGGTACTGCATGGGCGAAGGCCTACAAATTGGACCTGAAAGAATTTTAGGGCATGGGAGGCCTGAGGGAGCCAAATGGGTGGTTCACTTCCACCATCACTAGGGGAGATGGCACGTGGGAAAGACCTGGAAATAGACCCTGGGCCACGGGACACCTGAGAGGACTGGAGTGTGTGGCTTTGGCAGCATCTAACCTTTTCCAATCCTCCCCCCTCCTCCAGCCATCTGTGTAGATGGGACCTTCCACAAATATGTCTTCACTCCCGATGGAAACTGCAACAGAGAGGCTTTTGATGTGTACCTTGACATCTGTGATGACGATGACTTTTAAGGACCCTGTGGGTTGTGCTAGGGACCTGCAGTGGCAGACTGCAAAGCCTGTGCGGGGGTGGGAGTGCTGTGGAAGCCACCAGCCAGCAAACATTAATGGAGCAGGTGCCCACTTTCCACTCTTAAGAGCAATGCCTAAACAGCTCAGTCTCCCCAAGCACTTCTTGATGACTGTGTGCCCGCAGAGCCAGGCCAGGGACTCAGAGAGACAGCGGCCCCCCTGGGGCTCCCAGCCTGGAGAAGACTGCTAGGGACCCAGAGTGGGTGCCCTAATCTAACCTGTGGGGATTTTTTTAAAGACTTCCCAGAAAGACGATCTCTGATATGATGAATATGAATAAAAGGCCCTTAATAGTATTTATGGCTGGACCTCTGGAGTGGGGCCTGGAGGAGATGAGGCTGAAAAAGCCCTGCAGGAGTTTCCTGGAAAGGTGTGAACCTCTTGGACCCTGACAGGAAGGAAGTGGGGTCCTGCTCGGGCCCTTCTGACAGTCTCTGCATGTCCTCTAATGTCTGGCCACTGTGTGCCAGAGCCGCCAGCACCGCCCAGAACCGTCCCTGTGGCGCCCCCGCCTGGGGGTGGACGGGAATGCCTCGCCCCGCGGCGGAGACTTAATTTCCCAGCGGCCCCTGCTACCTTACAGTTCCGGCGTGTTGTTGGTATTTTCGGTCACGTGTGCTGCTGCACCTGCGCAGTCCACTAGGTTGTCAGGGTAGCGGCTGCAGGGCCCAGACACCGTTTCCCGGTGTGCCCCACGGTGGCGCCGTGTAGGACGGGTGTTGTAGTCCGGCCGCTCCTCTGACTGGTCCAGCTACATCGACCGGCAGGATGTCGGAGGTGCGGCTGCCACCGTTACGCGCCCTGGACGACTTCGTTCTGGGGTCGGCGCGTCTGGTGGCCCCGGATCCACGCGACCCGCAGCGATGGTGCCATCGCGTCATCAACAACCTTCTCTACTATCAAACCAACTACCTTATCTGCTTCGGCCTCAGTCTCGCTCTGGCCGGGTGAGGGAGGGAGGGAGGGAGGCGCAGGTTGGCCGGGGGCGCCCGCTGGGCATGGAGGGTGGACCCGCGGGATTTTTGAGGGGGCCGCAAGA
>RJWK010047998.1:0-17091 GCA_004363435.1 Platanista minor | reverse complement strand
GAGAAGATGCAAGAAATGTTTAACAAAGACCTAGAAGAATTAAAGAACAAACAAACAGAGATGAACAATACAATAACTGAAATGAAAACTACACTAGAAGGAATCAATAGCAGAATAACTGAGGCAGAAGAACGGATAAGTGACCTGGAAGACAGAATGGTGGAATTCACTGCTGTGGAACAGAATAAAGAAAAAAGAATGAAAAGAAATGGAGACAGCCTAAGAGACCTCTGGGACAACATTAAACACAACAACATTCGCATTATAGGGGTCTCAGAAAGAGCAGAGAAGAGAGAAAGGACCCGAGAAAATATTTGAAGAGATTATAGTCGAAAACTTCCCTAACATGGGAAAGGAAAGAGCCACCCAAGTTCAGGAAGCGCAGCAAGTCTCTTACAGGATAAACCCAAGGAGAAACAAGCCAAGACACATAGTAATCAAATTGGCAAAAATTAAAGACAAAGAAAAATTATTGAAAGCAGCAAGGGAAAAATGACAAATAATATACAAGGGAACTCCCATAAGGTTAACAGCTGATTTATCAGCAGAAACTCTACAAGCCAGAAGGGAGTGGCATGATATACTTAAAGTGATGGAAGGGAAGAAACTACAACCAAGATTACTCTACCCAGCAAGGATCTCATTCAGATTCGATGGAGAAATCAAAAGATTTACAGACAAGCAAAAACTAAGAGAATTTAGCACCACCAAACCAGCTCTACAACAAATGCTAAAGGAACTTCTCTAAGTGTGAAACACAAGAAGAAAAGGACCTACAAAAACAAACCCAAAACAATTAAGAAAATGGTCACAGGAACATACATATCGATAATTACCTTAAACGTGAATGGATTAAATGCTCCAACCAAAAGACACAGCCTTGCTGAATGGATACAAAAACAAGACCCATATGTATGCTGTCTACAAGAAACCCACTTCAGACCTAGGGACACATACAGACTGAAAGTGAGGGGATGGAAAAAGATATTCCATGCAAATGGAAATAAAAAGAAAGCTGGAGTAGCAGTACTCATATCACATAAAATAGACTTTAAAATAAAGAATGCTACAAGAGACAAGGAAGGACACTACATAATGATCAAGGGATCAATCCAAGAAGAAGATATAACAATTATAAATACACATGCACCCAACATAGGAGCACCTCAATACATAAGGCAACTGCTAACAGCTCTAAAAGAAGAAATCGACAGTAACACAATAATAGTGGGAGACTTTAACACCTCACTTACACCAATTTATTTTCATTCAAAATGAAAATAAATAAGGAAATAGAAGCTTTAAATGACACAATAGACCAGACAGATTTAATTGATATTTATAGGACATTCCATCCAAAAACAGCAGACTACACTTTCTTCTCAAGTGCACACGGAACATTCTCCAGGAAAGATCACATCTTGGGTCACAAATCAAGCCTCAGTAAATTTAAGAAAATTGAAATCACATCAGGCATCTTTTCTGACCACAACTCCATGAGATTAGAAATGAATTACAGGGAAAAAACATAAAAAACACAAACACATGGAGGCTAAACAATACATTACTAAATAACCAAGACATTACTGAAGAAATCAAAGAGGAAATAAAAAAAAAACTACAGACAAATGACAATGAAAACACGACAATCCTAAACCTATGGGATGCAGCAAAAGCAGTTATAAGAGGGAATTTTATAGCTATACAAGCGTACCTCAAGAAACAAGAAAAATCTCAAACAATCTAACGTTACACTTAAAGGAACTAGAGAAAGAAGAACAAACAAAACCCAAAGTTAGCAGAAGGAAAGAAATCATAAAGATCAGAGCAGAAATGAATGAAATAGAAACAAAGAAAACAACAGCAAAGATCAATAAAACTAAAAGCTGGTTCTTTGAGAAGATAAACAAAATTGATAAACCATTAGCCAGACTCATCAAGAAAAAGAGGGAGAGGACTCAAATCAATAAAATTAGAAACGAAAAAGGAGAAGTTAGAACAGACACTGCAGAAATACAAAGCATCCTAAGAGACTACTACCAGCAACTCTATGCCAATAAAATGGACAACCTGGAAGAAATGGACAAATTCTAAGAAAGGTATAACCTTCCAAGACTGAACCAGGAAGAAATAGAAAATATGAACAGACCAATCACAAGTAATGAAATTGCAACTGTGATTAAAAATCTTCCAACAGACGGAAGTCCAGGACCAGATGGCTTCACAGGTGAATTCTATCAAACATTTAGAGAAGAGCTAACATCCATCCTTCTCAAACTCTTCCAAAAAATGCAGAGGAAGGAACACTCCTCAACTCATTCTATGAGGCCACCATCACCCTGATACCAAAACCAAACAAAGACACTACGAAAAAAGAAAATTACAGAGCAATATCACTGATGAATATAGATGCAAAAATCCTCAACAAAATGCTACCAAACAGAATCCAACAACACATTAAAAGGATCATACACCATGATTAAGTGGGATTTATCCCAGGGATCCAAGGATTCTTCAATATACTCAATCAATGTGATACACCATATTAACAAATTGAAGAAGAAAAACCATATGATCATCTCAGTAGATGTAGAAAAAGCTTTTGACAAAATCCAACACCCATTTATGATAAAAACTCTCCAGAAAGTGGGCATAGAGGGAACCTACCTCAACATAATAAAGGCCATATATGACAAACCCACAGGCAGCATCATTCTCAATGGTGAAAAACTGAGAGCATTTCCTTTAAGATCAGGAACAAGACAAGGATGTCCACTCTCACCACGATCGTTCAACATAGTTTTGGAAGTCCTAGGCACGGCAATCAGAGAAGAAAAAGGAATAAAAGGAATACAAATTGGAAAAGAAGAAGTAAAACTGTCACTGTTTGCAGATGACATGATACTATACATAGAGAGTCCTAAAAATGCCACCAGAAAACTACTAGAGTTAATCAATGAATTTGGTAAAGTTGCAGGATACAAAATTAATGCACAGAAATCTCTTGCATTGCTATACACTAATGATGAAAAATCTGAAAGAGAAATTAAGGAAACACTCCCATTTACCACTGCAACAAAAATAATAAAATATCTAGGAATAAACCTACCTAGGGAGACAAAACAACTGTATGCAGAAAACTATAAGACACTGATGAAAGAAATTAAAGATGATACAAACAGAGAGAGAGATATACCATGTTCTTGGACTGGAAGAATCAATTTTGTGAAAATGACTATGCTACCCAAAGCAATCTACAGATTCAATGCAATCCCTATCAAATTACCAATGGCATTTTTTACAGAACTAGAACAAAAAAATCTTAAAATTTGTATGGAGACACAAAAGACCCTGAAGAGCCAAAGCAGTCTTGAGGGAAAAAAATGGAGCTGGAGGAATCAGACTCCCTGACTTCAGACTATACTACAAAGCTACAGTAATCAAGACAATATGGTACTGGCACAAAAAGAGAAACACAGATCAACGGAACAGGATAGAAAGCCCAGAGAGAAACTCACACACCTATGGTCAACTAATGTACGACAAAGGAGGCAAGGATATAAAATGGAGAAAAGACAGGCTCTTCAATAAGTGGTGCTGGGAAAACTGGACAGCTACACGTAAAAGAATGAAATTAGAACACTCCCTAACACCATACACAAAAATAAACTCAAAATGGATTTGAGACCTAAATGTAAGACCGGACACTATAAAACTCTTAGAGGAAAACATAGGAAGAACACTCTTTGACATAAATCATAGTAAGATCTTTATTGATCCACCTCCTAGAGGCATGGAAATAAAAACAAAAATCAACAAATGGGACCTAATGAAACTTCAAAGCTTTTGCACAGCAAAGGAAACCATAAACAAGATGAAAAGCGAACCCTCAGAATGGGAGAAAATATTGCAAACGAATCAATGGACAAAGGATTAATCTCCAAAATATATAAACAGCTCATGCAGCTCAATATTAAAGAAATAAACAACCCAATCCAAAATTGGGCAGAAGACCTAAATAGACATTTCTGCAAAGAAGACATACAGATGGCCAAGAAGCACATGAAAAGCTGCTCAACATCACTAATTATTAGAGAAAGGCAAATCAAAACTACAATGAGGTATCACCTCACACCAGTTAGAATGGGCATCATCAGAAAATCTACAAACAACAAATGCTGGAGATGGTGAGGAGAAAAGGGAACCCTCTTGTACTGTTGGTGGGAATGTAAATTGACACATGGAGAACAGTATGGAGGTTCCTTAAAAAACTAAAAATGGAATTACCATATGATGCAGCAATCTCACTACTGGGCATATACCCAGAGAAAACCATAATTCAAAAAGACACATGCATCCCAATGTTCACTGCAACACTATTTACAATAGCCAGGTCATGGAAACAACCTAAATGCCCATTGACAGACGCATGGATAAAGAAGATGTGGTACATATATACAATGGAATATTACTCAGCCATAAAAAGGAACGAAATTTAGTCATTTATTGAGACGTGGATGGATCTACTGACTGTCAAACAGAGTGAAGTCAGTCAGAAAAGAGAAAAACAAATATCGTATATTAACGCATGTATGTGGAACCTAGAAAAATGGTACAGATGAATCAGTTTGCAGGACAGAAGTTGAGACACAGATGTAGAGAACAAACGTATGGACACCAAGGGTGGAAAGCCGCGGGGGGGTGGGGATGGTGGTGTGCTGAATTGGGCGATTGGGATTGACAGGTATACACTGATGTGTATAAAATTGATGACTAATAAGAATCTTCTGTGTAAAAAAAAAAAGATGAAAGAAGGATAAATTTAATCTTTGTTTGACTGGCATTTTCTCCTGCTCTCGGACACTGATGCTTTTTGTTCTCTGGCCTCTGGACTCTGACTGGGACTTAAGATCATCATTTCCCCAGTTCTCAGGCCTTCATTTTTGGACAGAAACTCTACCACCAGCTTTCCTGGGCCTCCAGCTTACAGATGGAAGACCATGGGACTTCTCAGCCTTCATAATTAAATAAGCCAATCCCTCATAATAAATTTCGTTCTGTGCAAAAAAGAAAGAAAGAAAGAAATTAGCGGTGGGAAGGTCTGTATTAACATTTTTGGTCACCACGTTTTTTTTTTTTTTTTTTTTTTGCGGTCCGCGGGCCTCTCACTGTTGTGGCCTCTCCTGTTGCGGAGCACAGGCTCCAGATGCGCAGGCTCAGCAGCCATGGCTCACGGGCCCAGCCGCTCCGCGGCATGTGGGATTTTCCCAGTCCGGGGCACGAACCCGTGTCCCCTGCATCGGCAGGCAGACTCTCAACCACTGTGCCACCAGGGAAGCCCTGGTCACCACATTTTAACGTGAGAAGATGGAGGCAAAGGAAATTTAGACTTCTTGTCCAAGACCACAGAGTGAACACCAGAGTAGAGACTAGAATGGAAGTCCTTTGACTCCCAAGTTAATTTCTTTCAGTATCAATTTTCAAACGGTATTGAATTAAACTCATTTAATATGAAGCTCATCTAATATGAATATGGAGTCCTAATATTAGAACCCATTATTAGGATTCTAATAATAGGAATTGTGTTCATATATGGAGAAAATGCTCTTGAAATTGGAAATGCAGTCCTGCTACACTATGTGTTAATATATGTTATGTATCATCAACACCCAACAGCTGCATTTCTATACTGTACAACATGATATAGCCTTTTTGAACTCCAATAAAATTTAAATATTCTATTTTATGATAATGTTAAGCCCCTCCTACTCTTTACTCCTGCCAAAAGGAGAGAGAGAGAGAGAGAGAGAAGAGATGGATACATTTTGGTTCTTAATTTTCAACAAGTGGAATTCAGATAAAAGTAGTTGCTAATTCCTAATAAATTAAACTTTGTCCTTTTATTTTCAAATAGTTTTTAAACCCCCCAAGTTGACACTGAATTTCCTTTGCAGTGTTATTTATTGCCATCTGTGTAGCTGGGTTACTTGGGAGAACGTAATGGAAAACTTTGTGAAGTGTGCTGAGAGTATCAAGTGACGTGTTACCAGTTCTTACAGAGTACAGGATGTGTTCTTGAGTTGTCAGTGATTCTCAGCATTGTATGTCCCCTCTTTTCTTTGAAGTTGATATCCATGTACTTTAGGTGTTATTTACGTTAGACTTGGCTTGCTTTTCTATCTCATAGAATTGACAGGATCTTCTTAGAAAAGTGTGAGAAACAAGAAAGAATTCTGAGAAAGAAGGATCTCCTGACCCCTAAGAGTAGCTGCTACCTATCTGCAGATCCCAAATTGGGCCCACCACGTGCAGGCACCAAGCCTTCAGCAGCAGACACGGCACGGTTAAAAGCTTCAGAGAGACCTGGGCGAACCATGTCACCTCGCTTGTCTTCTAGTTTCTGCATCTTGAAAATGCAGCCGTTAATACCTACCCTACCTCTCAGGATTGAAATGTGATCATTTCATTATGTGACTGAGATCAGTGATTATGTGATCATTGAAATGTGTATATGCAACATACCTGCTGCACAGAAAATCTATTATCACTCCAATAAAGATGTTAAAAAAAAAATCAGTATGTCAGGGAATGTTGCCACCGCAGCAGAAAAAAATGTGGTCTCAGAGACCATCAAAGTTAAAGGATGGTCTGTGCTCAAAATGTTGAGAGGAGGGGAAAGGAAAGTGTGATTACAGACTACAAGGCTGTTGGCACCATCTTTGTCAGCCCAAAGACATTGCTGTCAGGCGAACACTGGAAAGCCCTTGTTGAGAGAAACCACTGCATTATGTCTACAAGACTAGACTATGATGGAGAGCATGCCACATGTTTTTCCAACAAAAATGGACACTCACATGCATCCTCAGGCCTCCTCTGCATCCATTCAATCGCAAAGCAGCAATTATGCCCCAATGTCTGCCTATGACTTGAGATCTTTCGGGTTTCCATGTTAATGTGCATTACCTCAGTGTAACCCTAAGGAACACATCTTAAAGGGGCAGGGTTTCCCTCTGCAAGGACATTTGGAGTCCAGATAAACAACGGTGAACCAGAGAAAAAAGTTGGACAAATCCAAAGGAGGGGAGGAGAGACTTTTCCTAAATGTTCTAAAGGTGAACAATATTTTTAAAAATAACTTTTATCAGAGTTCTCTCATCACAATACCAACGCTACCAGCAAAGATGTCATATCAACAAATCCTTACAAACAGGAAAGGAACCTGGAGTCAGGTTTATATGTTTAGACCTCAAGCAAAAACTTTAAAAAGCACCCTCCCCTTGCACACACGGACATTTATTCAACATTTTACAAAATTATGCATACTGCACCTGGCACACTCCTCTTTCCTGGACTTCAAATCTGTCAGGGCTGCTTCAGAGGTAGTTATTTCAACAAGACAGGAGCGATGAGAGGAAGAGGTGGTCAAGAGGTGCCTGCCTGTCACAGACCAGGAAGCTCGAGCTGGGGAGAATCAGGACCCTGGCAAGGAGACATGATGTTTCTCGTATGTCTGGTGGTGTTGAGCCAGATCTCCACATAGCTGACAATTTACAATATAAGCCCACCCCTCATCTCTCAGAACATCATGCATCAGTTTGGCACAAAATGAACTGAAGTCCAACAGTAAGAACGCGGTTGCTGAGCAGCAGGGTCCTTCAGAGTTTCCCAAACAACTTTTCAAAGATCTGTAGTTTGACAAAGCTAAAACTGTCTCAATTTAACTAAAGATACTTCTCCCTTCATTTGTTAAATTGTGGTAAAATATACATAACACAAAATTTACCATTTTAACCATTTTTTAGCTGTACAGTTCAGTGGCATTAAGTACATTCATATTGTTATCCAACCATCACCACCATCCATCTCTAGAACTTTATTACCTGAAACTGAAACTCTGTACCAGTTAGACAATAACTCCCCATCTCCCTTCATTTTAAACTTCATTCATACTGTAAATGAAATTTAATGTTAGAAATGGTTTTGATTCTCACTTGTTCCCTTGTCAATATAGTATTCCCCCAAATTATTTTTGATGCCCTTATGTGCTGCTACACAAGATGCTGAAGAAAGCCTCTGGAAATTGTTGTTTTTCATCACTGAATTGATTTTTCACCTGACACATTAAAACTCTAGAGTAGGTGACAGTACTTAAATTCTGCTGTCACTCCTAAGTGACTTCTAAAAGAGACAGAGTGAGAGCAACCACTACTAGTGACTACTGCAGATACCTCCTGACACACAGTCTCCTGGTCAGCAATAGGGTGGGGACCTCAGAGGCTTGAGCTGGGAAAGGGTACCAATATCTAGCATCACTGTAGTTAGTTTTATTTCTCCAGCCTTTATTCTTCCAAACTCCAGCATGCAGACAGCCCTACTTTCCCTAAGAACCATTCCCTCACAACTATTCCTTACTAGAATATTTTCAGTTGTAACAGAGTTATTTTCATAAAGTCCCGTATTCAGACTGACTGCCTTCTACATTCTCACTGTGCACTGAATTTGCCATGCCTTGATTCCTTTAAAAAGCTTGAAAAATATTATAACAGAGTAGACGTACAATTTGGATCAGTACAACTTTAGGAACTGTCTCAGTCAAAGTGAGGTCTTCTATTTTAGTTTATGTTTAGCTAATCATATCTTTACTTGTTCTTTCATTAATTCCTACAAGCATTTGTTAAACACCATCTAGATGCCTGTTGCTGTGTCAGGCACAAAAGATCCAGAGATACTTGAATTACAGTCCAGTGGAAAGACAGACAGAAACACCTAGTCAGAGCACAGCAGAGCTCCCTGGGAGACATGTTTTGGGGAAAACAAAATGCAGTGGGAACCAGTAGAAGTGACAAACTATCCCTGACTTCCCAGAGGAAGCGCCCCCGGACTGATCCTGAACAAGTAGGAGGGAGTTGCTTGACAGAGAAGGGAAGGAAGGTGTTCCATGCAGAGGAGCAGCATGTTGACAGGTATGGGGTCCTCCTGGTGGTCACGTAGTGCCTGATACGTGGGTGAAGCGGAGAAGCCAGACTCAGGAGATACTGTGAGGCACGACTGGTTGACTAGATATGAGAACTGGTGGGTGGAGGAGGGGAGGAATGAAGAGCAAATGAACCTGCTCATTTGAGAGACTAGGTAGATGGTGACTATGTTCATTATTACTTTACCACAAATAACATCTTCAGTTTTTATCGCAGTTTAGTCTATCATCCAGAAAAAAAAAAATGAGCTGTGGGAGTTTTCAGGTAGACATATCATATCGTCTGTCCTTTTTAATAAATCTCAATGAAATATTGCCTTGACAGCAGGTTACAGATATACGACTGTAACAACCAATATCTTCACAGAACCACTAATTTATGACTTTTTCTCCAAATTTTTATTTTAAAACATTTCAAACCTATGGCAACTGTTGAAAGACTATTACAATGAACACCTGTAACCCTTCGCCTAGATTCAACAGCCATCAATATTTTACCACATTCTCTCTCTTTCTCTCTCTGTCACTAACGAGCCCTTTGAAGTGAGTTGCACTTATGATACTTCAACCCTAAATGCATCTTCTTAGAACAAGAACTTCTTCCTAGATAACCATAGAATCGTTATTGCTGCATTTTGTTTTTGTTTACTCATGATTATATTCAAGTTAAGCATTTTTGTCAAGTATACTAAATAAGTGTTGTTATGTACTTCCCCATCATATCAGGAGGCCCATAATGGAGGTCTGACTTATTACTTGCCGATTTGGACCACTTGGTTAGATGATATCCTCTAACCAATATTCTCTCTATTGTAATTAACAAGTAATCTGTAGGATGATAATTTGAGACCATGCAAGATATTATCCAGCGGTTTAAGAAGCTGTTGATGACTTGCCTGAATCAATTATTACACTGGTAGGCATTATTTTTAAATTTGCTGTTGTTTAATAGTGTCTTCTCCATTCCAGCATTTAAGGTAAGGTCAGATGTAATTTTTTGCTGTTGTTGTTTGTTGTCAAAAAATTGGAGACCAAAGGAGATCATCCAATTCTATGAAAACATTTCTCATGAAATAGAGCAGATGTTAGGAAAACGGCCAAAAAAACATTGTGCAGCTATATTTTAGAAATCACCATGTATTTTTTTAAAGGGATAACTCTTGCACAAGATTTAGTACTGTCCATGATGTTCAGCTTTTGTAGTTTGTGGAAGAAGCACTATGTCATTTAACATCATAAAGCAACCTCGTGTCTGTCCACTGATAACTCACTGGCAATACACTACAGCTGTTGAGAGGCAGCTCAGGAAGACAGGGAAAGAACAAAACCCAAAACCTACAAGCCAACCATCTGACTTCAATTAGGAAAGAGAACAGTCCCCAAATGTACAAGGATGAGGTCTTTTATAGGTCAAAGTATTACAGTGGAACTTAAAAAGAGGCAATATAATGACCCCATATGTGAAGGTTAGCTCATACTTCAAAAGGATCTTACAGTATGGAGACACAGTCTCCACCCTTTCTTGACAAGTCATCCTGTCCTATAGCTATAGTAAATAATCATCTAGGCACAAAAATCCATGCTCTCTAATTACTGAAGGCCCATCAGATAACAGGACAGTAACACCATTAGCTGAGAAGGCGAAGGCTACATGGGTGGAGCAAGTTCTGCAGGTGGCAAAGATCAGAATTTCAGTTTGGAGCATGATATATGTGAGATATTCATTAGACATCTGAGTGGAGATGTAGAGTTGACAGGTAGATCCATGAGCCGATGCTCAGGGGAGCGGTCATGACTGGAGACATACATTTGAGAATCATTTGCAGTTAGATGCTAGTTAAATGCAGGGAACTGGAAGAGAATCAGCAAAGGGGTGAGTATAGAGAGAGGAGAAGAGATTAAGATATCCATGGACCGAGCCCTGGGGCACTTCAGTGCTATGAGATTAATATGCAAAAGAGGCTCCAGCAAAGGAGACTGAGAAGAAACAGCCAGTGGAGTTGAAGGAAAATGAAGTGTGCAGTGTCTTAGAGAACAACTGAAGAAATCACTGCCGTGAGAAGGGAGCAATTTAACTGTGACAACTGATGATAAGTTGATTTTGATGGGGACAGAGATTTAGATTTAGCAACATGCAGGTCATTGGTGATACTGACAAGCACAAATTTGGTGGGGTGTCAGGGTCCAAATCCTGACTGGAGCGGGTTTAAGTGAAAAGGGGAGAGAAAATGGAGGCAGTGAGATTGAATCATCTTTCAAGAAGTTTTTCTGTCATGTGCAGGTGGGGGAGGTGGGGGGAGACAAAGAAAAGGGATAGATGGTGTCTGGAGGAGAAGTAAACTCAAGATAATTTTGTGTTTTGCTTTTAAGATGAGAGAGGTAACAGTATGGTTAACATACTGGCAGAAATGAATTGGGAGAAAAGGGAAACGATATAGGAGAAAGTAGGGAGGATTGCTGGAGCCAAGTCTTTGAGTTAGGAACAGAGAGGAAGGGGAGCAGGGGAGCAGTGTGTACGGTCCAGATCCTGGTAGGTAGGAAGCTGCTGGTATCCGAGTTTGTATCTGTTGGTATCTTAATCTTCTGAATGTTTCCATTTTGTATTCCAGTGAAGTGGGAAGCAAGGTTATCAGCTAAGAGTAAAGACAGAGAAAAAGGTATTAGAGATTTGGGGAGCTACGAATTTGTGAACTAGTTATCCATGAGAGAAGAAAATATCAGTAAATTCCCCCAAATTAGAAAGAGTACAAACAATACTCTCTTGTCACAATGCAATAAAACTGGAATTTGTGAATAAAACCAAAAAGTTCCTAATCTGGATATTAATAACTCTCTCTTAAATAACTTGGATAAAAGAGAAAAATCAAACTGAAACTGTTAGATATCCTGAAAATAAAGATAATGAGAAGACTATCTATGAAGTCTCTGCCACAATGACCAAGTGGCATTTTTTTCCAGGAATGTAAGGAGGCTTCAATCTCAGGACATCTATTGATTTATTAACCATATTAATAGATTCCAGCAGGAAAATCATATGACCAATCCCAGAGATGTTGAAAAAACATCTGATTTGAAAAAATTAAATATCCATTCAAATTTTATTCTTAATAAATTCAATACAAGGGTTTCAATTTTGCTGCTGTTACATGAGATTGTTTGGAGTGGGAGGGAATGTATGTGCTGGGGTGCCAGGAGCTGGGCCCATTGCTGACTTGTACTGGCTGACTTCAGGCATACTGCCTTTGCATTTCTCATCTGCAAGAGGGGAAAAAGCATAAAGAATAGGAAAACAAATTGTCATGAGTTTCAGTTTTTGCTGTTTGATGAGAATCAAAAAGTCTTTTTTTCTGCCCTGTCTTTCTTTTATTTTTGTTTCTGTTTCTCTAACCTTTGTCTCTTTGCCTTTTCAACCTGACTTTATTGTTTCCTACTCAGGGCTTTCTCTTCTCTTTTCCTCAAAGCTGGAGGAGAGTAGCTTGCCACTGTTCAATCCGTGAATGATACAATCCCAAGAGACTATTCCCTGCTAATTTGGCCACCTCTCCTGAAGCAGTTTCGGAGTTGTCTTGAGCCTTTTAATGCGAAAGGGGTTTTGTGCAAGTCCTTTCTGGCTGCCTGAGGCACGAGATGCAGGTCTCTTGCTCACTGAAGGAAAAAGATGCATGCGTGGCAACAAAGGTCTCGTGCATCATTTCACAATTTAAGAATGGAGACCCAAATATGCTCTGAATCAGTGATGCTTCTCAGTCTTGACAGATTTTTTAAAGTCTTTAAGTTTCACCCTTAATAGAAATAAACTCTACAGCCATGTGACCCATAAGAATAATTTCAAGTCTTTGGAAAATTTTTCTCTACTATTTGATGCGGTAGAAGCAATATTATACCTACCCACTAATTCTAAAACCCAGGTTATAGGAAAGCAATCTATTTCATATTTATGCTTTCTTTTATGGGCCTGATTGAAATAAAACGCTGGCTGGAGGTACATTAGAGTTCTCTGAACAGAGTCTCAACAGAATTGGAAAGAATATAAGCTGGTTGTTCTTAGCAGAGACTTGAAGTATAACCGTTTTATTTGTTCTTCCAGAGATATTTTTTTGTGGTTTGTTTTTGGTTCTCTTCCAATTTGCATGTTTACCAAAATCCCAAGGAAAGAAAAAAAACCATTAAGATTCTTTCCTATAATCCATTTAAGTCAAAACTGAAGAAGAGAGAGAAAAATTTGTAGCTTTCAAACACCATTAGTTTGCTAATGATAGCTTTCATCCTATGACAGTTCTCAGACTGATAAGATGCTCTAAACATCCACCACGAAGGAAAAGGGCCATTTATAGGCCCCCACTCCGTCTCTGCAGCTTGCACATGTTTTCAAACATATTTTCATGCCTGCTTTCTGACAGCTCATTAAACAAAGGCCTCTCGGTGCCTATATTGCCCGTCTCCCCGCTGAGAGTGTAACATATTTACAGCCTCTGCAGATTGCTGGCTGCTGGCGCCTTCTCTTCCCTGTGGCCTGCCTGCCAACTGCTTATCAGTCTCCCCCAAAGGTGACATCCTCCTCGTTTGTTTAGGCAGCGATGGTCCCCTGTTTGACCCTTGGAGGCCAGAAGCAGCATGATTAGGAGCGGCTCCTGCACCAGCTAGATAAAGGCAATCATGCGGGCAAAGACAGCGCCGGGCGGCTCAAGGGAGCCTCGCCAGGCTGAGTGCTCCCATTCAGGAACACGCTGGCAGTTCTTTAGCTCGACAGCTGGCACTGTGCAGACCTTGTGGGATTTCTGCCTCAGAGAAAGCAAACAAGGTTTCTGGAGTGTTGAGGAGCTATCTGGGGCTGTGTACAAGGGCAATCAGAGCGGATTGCTTCTAATTACCTGTCTCTTGACTGCCATTAAACCATCATTACACATCCAAAGCCATAAAAGCCCCTATGAATGCAGCACCTTATACTTAATTTTTATCCTTTCCTCCTGCGTTTGCCAAAAGCATTTTGCTGGGGTCCTGGGAGGACAGATGAAGACATCTTGGATGCAGGGAAAGGCTGCAGGCCGCATCCATCTGCCATTTCAGGATCCGACAAAACTGGTAACAGGTTTCTGCCACTGCAGTGTTCTGGGGGTGATGCATCATTTCCACTGAACAGGAACGGAGAGAAAGCAAGGAGGGGAAGAGGGAAAGGAGGGAAGAAAAAAGAGCAAGACCTCTTTTTTTCAAACCAGGTCTCAGTCGATTCAGCCTTTAACTGTTGTGGGTTAATGGCCAGACTCCAGAGGCAGGGTCTTTGTCAAAGCCTCAAATGACCTTGGCCCCAGAAACGGCTGTGTTGTGGCTCTGGGATCTGATTGGTGCTAAAGCAGACCAAGATTATGGTGTGACTGCATTTGCCTCCTGGGCAGATGACGGTGATGGCTAACACTTTTCAAGCACCTCCTACGAATGAGGCAGTGCATTAAGCATTTTCTTATAAAAGGTCATCTCATTTAACGCAATACCACTCTGAGGTAGGGAGCATTAGACCCATGGCACCAATGATAAAGCTGAGGCTTAGAGGCATGGGAAAGCTCCACCAAACTCCTAGCTAGTCAGCCACTGAATTCAGGTCTGTTGGTTCCAAAGTCCCCACTCTTAATCTCCCAGCTTCTGCCCAATCGATGACTACACTGGAACATCACTGCAGAACTCGCTGTTGCTAAGTCTGCTTCCCCTCTGGAAGTTCTCAAACCCCAGCATGCGTGCCCACCAACCAGAGAGATAGTGAGTAGTGGAGACTCCCAGACGTTCTGTATTAGGAGAGGCCTCCAGATAGGGGATGAGAAATCTTCCTGTCTTCATTTTTCAGAAGTACCTTGGGTGATTCTACACAGACGGTGTTCAGGTCATAGTTTGAGAAACCATTTCCCAACCTGGGAGTTTCCTGGGGAGTGAGCAGTCTCATTTACCTTGGCTCCTTTTGTACTCCATCAAGAGCTCCCAGCACATAGCAGGTGCTCAATAAATGCCGAACAATCAGAGGAATGGTTCTGTTCAACTTTTTTCCCTTTGTGTTTTGTTTTAGATTATATTGAAATTTCCATATCCTTTAATCCTCTTGGAAGAAAGCAGGGAATAAATTTTATCCAAATAAAATTTGTTTCCAATATGCCCAGAGAAATGACCAGGTGAAGTCTTTCACAGTCACACCACCTCTCCCGTATGTGCAGACAGCTGAGCCTCTGACCTATAGCAGTTCAGCATGGAGATGGCTCTGTTGGACCTTATTGTTTTATTAAATATTTACAATAGAACTAGTGTTGCTAGGAAAACATCCCCATTTGTTGGTTGATATACATAAGCATCGTAATCTATTACATGTAAAATTACTTGCCACACTACTTATAAATAATTTGAACTGGGTATGGTCTATAGTTTCATGCATACTACAGTTTCTGCGAATGGATCTGTGTGCACTTTAATTCTTTTTGTTTTTGTTTTTGTTTTTTTGGCTGAGCCATGCGGCATGCAGGATCTTAGTTCCCCGACCAGGGATCAAACCTGTGCCCCCTGCAGTGGAAGCACGGAGTCTTAACCACTGGACCACCAGAGAAGTCCATGCACGTACTTTTAATTCTTTATGCATGCTATTTCTGATGAACCCTGACTTAGAAAACAGGTATCACTGTCTCCATTTTATGGATGAGGAAAATGAGGCTCAGAGAAACTAAACAACTTTCCTAAGATGGCACAGCTAGCAAGTGGAAGAGAAAAGATTTAGTAAGCTCTATAAGAATCCAAAATAAAACATTATTTCTATTTCACTATATTGTCAAATGACCAAACCAATGTTTTAAAAACTGAATAGAAAAATACTGTAAGGAAGTTAGTAATTATTAATGACGGCTGCCTTTGGAAGATGAGATTTGGTTTTTTATACTTTTTGTATTTTCTAAATGGTATATGTATAACTTTTATAATTGTGGCAAAGTTTAAACACACACATATACACACGCATACTACCTTGGAGCACACTCTCTGATTAAACTTAATTATTGGTAACTTATTAGGAGGTTCGTTTGAATATATGAATTTTTGACCAAAAAAAAAAAAAAGCAGAGCAAATATTAAGGCACAGCAGGACTTGCTCCTAATTTAATTCTCACCACAATTTGGTTTGGTTCTTAGCAATAGAAAACAGAACAGTATTTGCTGTAACTTAAAACCACCATTTTCACTGGTTATGACTGCCTGATATTTAAGACTGAGCTGAGGATAAGGTTAAGGTCTTATTTTTTTCACAACTCTGCAAATTCATAAAGGACTTTCTCTCGTCATTTCCTTATGTTTCAATAATCACTGATTCAGTGCACCCCATGCACCAGGCACGCACAAGTGATTCCATGAACATTAATTACTAAATATGAACACAATTCCCGTGGCTTTATAAGGTAGGTTGGGTGTGTTCTATTATCCCCTTTTATCAAGGAGGAAACTGAGGGGTGGAGATGAAGTGACTTGCTCAAGGGCTCTCAGTTTGCAGGCACTGGCATAGGAACTCCAATTCAAGCCATTTAACACAAACCTAGTTTCTTTTAATTGCACTACCTGCTGGTGCTTTTTAGGGTCAAATCTGTTTTGGAGCAAGACTGTAGTAAAGGTTATGTTGGATCTTTTGTTATCTTTCCAAATGCCTTAATTTTTTTTTTTTTTTTTTTTTTTTTTTTTTTTTTTTTTTTTTTTTTTTTTTTTTTTTTTTTTTTTTTTTTTTTTTTTTTTTTTTTTTTTTTTTGTGGTACGCGGGCCTCTCACTGTTGTGGCCTCTCCCATTGCGGAGCACTGGCTCCGGACGTGCAGGCTCAGCGGCCGTGGTCCACGGGCTCAGCCACTCTGCGGCATGTGGGAACTTCCCGGACCGGGGCTCGAACCCGTGTCCCCTGCATCGGCAGGCGGACTCTCAACCACTGCGCCACCAGGGAAGCCCTGACTGCTAGCTATCCTTTTGAAAGGCCTGCTTACAAGGTTGGCCCTTGGCTGGGGTCTGGGAACTTAGACTTCAGGAGGGCTCCTGTCTTAGTCTGTTTGGACTTCTATTATAAAATGTCAGAGACTGGTGGCTTATAAGCAAAAAACATTAATTTCTCACAATT
>RJWK010047997.1:0-17096 GCA_004363435.1 Platanista minor | reverse complement strand
ACAAAAACGTCATGAAGAACCTAGGGGCAAAACAGGAATAAAGACTCAGACCTACTAGAAAATGGACTTGAGGACACAGGGAGGGGGAAGGGTAAGCTGGGACAAAGTGAGAGAGCGGTAGAGTATATATGGACATATATACATTAGCAAATGTAAAATAGATAGCTAGTGGGAAGCAGTTGCATAGCACAGGGAGATCAGCTCAGTGCTTTGTGACCAGCTAGAAGGGTGGGATAGGGAAGGTGGGAGGGAGGGAGACTCAAGAGGGAAGAGATATGAGGATATATGTATAACTGATTCTCTTAATTATAAAGCAGAAAGTAACACACCATTGTAAAGCAATTATACTCCAATAAAAACGTTTAAAAAAATACTTCTTATACATGCTACAATGACAATTTAATAAAATGACCTAAATTCCCTCAAAGCAATGTGTAAATATGCCCACTGTTTTTGGACATGCTAACTTGGCAGTGGGTCAGTCCTTCCATCATTGAGATTTTAGCAGGCAAATTCTATCAGCTCCGTGTGGGTAATGGGCTAGTTTCCTTAAGGCTCCTGTTATAAAAGAACAAAATACTGAAACTTGTATACTCTTTGTGTAGAAAGGACTACCTCCATTGATGGCCTGCTCTTTCTTCTGTTCACTTCACTGGGAGATGTGGAGTAGGGGTGATACCTAAATGAACAGAGTTGTCCATATCATGAGACACCAAGATCACTGACTCAAAGGGGCCTGGTAATCCATTTAAATACATTCCAGTCATTTTAGAATGGAAGTGTAAATGGTCATAATGGCCATGGTAAGATAAATTTAACATTGAACATTAAAATATTCATTTCTTACTTGTTTTTTCCTTTAAATGCTCAAGTGTCATTTTGGTTGATCTTTTCCTGTATAATCCTAGGTCTCAGCAGGTCGAACCACCTCCATATTTGGGATGAGGTTAGGTAATATATTATTCTGAACAGAACTATCTGGGGGGCTAGATTTCTGTGAGCTCTTTGGTTAGGTAATTGGCAACAACAACACAATCTTGAAGACTGTAAATACATTTCCAACAAGACAATTGGTAGCTTGCCTTACTATTTTAAAAAGCAAGAAGACACTGTGGACCCTTTTGCAGCAATGAGTTCTTTGAACAGAGACCTCAAGCCTAAGAGAGAAAATTCAAAGCAGACAGTTATGACCAGTTCATCCAGAAGAAAGAACTTTTCTTTTTAGATTCATTAATATGTGCTCATAGGTAGATCAAAGTCAGGATTCTAAAACCATAAAACAATGCACCCTTTGCAGACGCCATGTCTAACAGAGAATCACCACAAACTCATATAATAATATTAGAAATAATCTGATATAAGGTTTTGCACAAGAAATTAAAATGTTTTAACAAACTGTAACATTTGTTAAATGGCCTGCCCATCCTGCTCATTTGATCTTGTTATATGTAAAATAAGTTTCAAGGTACTCTCTGAGCACTGCAGTTATAAAGTTGACAGAAGTCCTCTACTAGGCTATACATTATTTGGAAAATAAAAGTGTAATTATTTTCATGCAGTTATATAAACAAAAACACCAGCCACAAACTAATAATTTTAATTTTTAATGGAAAATAAAGTGAAGTCTAATGTACCATTGTATCAGTTTAGCCTCATTTATATTATTCTAGATTAACTTAAGCACCAAGAGGGCAGTCTTATTCAAGTTTGTAAATTGGAAATGAAACTGTAAAACAAATAAGAATGACCTCATTCAATGATCTCACACTAGGCAGGGTATTGTCATAAAATTATAATTTTGTCACTAATTACTATTTTCAGGATATTGAAAAATTATAGAGACATTAACATTAAAAGTCACTTTAAAATGTTTTGTTCACATTAAATTACTCCCTTTCAGAGTATTTTCCAATACTTTTATGAAGCAATTTGCATTTATACTGAACCTGCCTTTCATATAATGTTCATATTTCCACTGGAATACTTATCTCATTTGAGTACATTTTTGTGAGGTTGAACAACAGAAAAATGACAGAGTTCAATAAGGTAATGAATATTCCAAGAAACAGTGTCTATAGTGAATCTGACCAATAATTGGGGAACAATTTAAGGGCAAAAATACTACTTGAAATTCCAAATAGATGATATGCTCTGATGATTTTCTCTTTATCTCCCAAGAGATTTACCTTGTTTCTTAGTCTTATCTAGGGAAATGCTCTACTTGACATGGAAAGTTTGATCAACTAAACTAGCTCAGTATGGCCAATTCATTTGCGTAAGTAAGTACCTGTCATTCACAAATGCAGTGATTCATTATGATTAAAGTAGATAATGGTACTTGGAGTAGCAGAGAGATAGCAGCTGAGAAAGGAAACTGAAGTCCTCCAAATGGCTGCCAGTCTATATTGCCTTTGTGAACTTCCATAAAAATTACTAATCTGTTGATGCCTCAAGTTGTATGTATGATATCATACAACAAATACAATTTTTTGAATAAATGAAAATAACTCTTCATTCCCCAGCATAGATTTTTAAAATATAAAAACCTAATGTATCTTATTTTAAATAGGGTGTACAATAATCAGTGTAGTTTATACAGTCTATATGACTTAGGTAGGCCAGTGTTTTTCAGGCTGTGCTATACAAACATCAGACTCCCTTGGTTGTTTGTTAGAAATACACATCATTGAAGTGGCCAAGATGGCAGAGTCAGAAGACCCTGCATTCACATCTTCCCATGAACATACCAAAATTACAACTTTTTATAGAGCAACTCTTGATGAGAATTACCTAAAGATAGTAGAAAAAAATTTTTCACAACTAAAGATATAAAGAAGGAACCACAGTGAGATGGGTAAGAGGAGTGGAGACACAGTATAGTCAAGAACCACCCCCCTGGGTGGACAACCCACAAACAGGATGATAATCACAATTGCAGAGGTGCTCCTTAAGGAGTGAGGGGTCTAAGCTCCAAATCAGGCTCTCCAACCTGGAGCCCTGCACCAGGAATACAAGTCCCCAGAGTTTCTGGCTTTGAAGGTCAGAGGGGTTTACATACAGGAGAGCCAGAAGGTTGTAGGAAACAGAGGCTCTAACCTTAACTAATGCAAAGCCTCACACTCTCCAAGACCCAGCACAGAGAGAGTAACTTGAAAGGATCCTGGATCACACCCACTCACTGCTTTGGAGAGTCTCCCAGAGAGGAAAGAGGTAAATGGTATACCCCTGCAAAAATAGATGCTCTTGGCAGCCATTTGGGGGAGCTTGTTCTAACACAAGGACACTGGTGCTGGCAAAGGCCATTTTGTAGTCCTCCCACTAGCCTATTAGTGCTGGGGGCTTATGTGCCCACCAACCAGTAAGAGCCAGCCCCAGGAACCCCAGAGCTCCATAGCCAGCTGTCACAGGATACATTGCCACCCATCAGTAGGCAAGCAACAGCCCTGGGACTCTCTGGACTAGGAGACTAGCTGTGCTGGGACCTAGTCCCACCCTCCAGTGGGCTAGCAGCCACTGTATGAAGTAGGAACTGGCAGTCAACCAGACCAGGGTCAAGCCCTGCCTACAAGCTCACCTACATTAGTTGGCCCTGCCACAACAGAAGGGATCACACAACCCATTTAGGGGCCACCACTAGAGCATATAGCCCTGGTGACCAGATGCGTGTGTGCTGCTGGGACCCATAGGACCTATCCTACACAAGGTCACTTCTCCAAGATCAGGAAGCAGCAAACCTAATACATACAAATAAAAACAGAGAGTTCAGGCAAAATGAGGCATCAGAGGAATATGTGAAGGAACAAACGAAGGAACAAAATGAAACACCAGAAGAACTAAGTGATGTAAAGTTAAGCAATTTACCCAATACAGAGTTCATGGTAATGATCATAAAGATATTCAACAAATCTAGGGAAGAATGGATGAACGCAGTGAGAATTTTAACAAAAAATTAGAAAATATAAAGAAGAACCAAACAGAAGCTGAATAATATAATAACTGAAATAAAGAATACTAGAAATAAAGAATACTAGAAGGAATCAACAGTAGACTAGATGATACAGAGGGATGGATCCGTGAACTTGAAGACAGAGTTATGGAAATCACTCAAACTGAACAGAAAAAAGAAAAAAAAAATTAAAATTAGCATAGTTTAAGAGACCTCTGGTATAACATCAAGCATACTAACATTTGCATTATAGGCTCCTGGAAGGCAAAGGGGGAGAGAAAGGGGCAGAAAACCTATTTGAAGAGCTAGTAGCTGAAAACTTCCCTAACTTGGGAAAGGAAATTGACATCCAGATTTGGGAATCACAAAAAGTCCCAAACAAGATCAACCCAAAGAGGTTGCCACAAAGACACACTGTAATTAGAATGGCAAAAATTAACGATGAAGATAGAATCTAAAAGCAGCAAGGGAAAAGCAACTAGTTAAGTACAAGGGAACTCCCATAAGACAAACAACTGACTTTTCAGAAGAAATTATGTCAAAATGGAGTGGCAAGATATATTTAAATTGTTGAAAGGAAAAAAAAACCCAAAACTATAACCAAGAATACTCTAATAGGCAAGGCTACCATTCATATTTGAAGGAGAGATAAATGTTTTACAGATAAGCAAAATCTAAGAGTACAGAACCACTAAACCAGCTTTTACAAGAAATATTAAAGGGACTTCTCTAAGTGGGAAAGAAAAGACCGCAACTAGAAATATAAAAATTATAAAAGAAAAAAATCACAATGGTAAGGGCAAGTATAGAGCAAAGGCAGTACATAAACCACTTATAAAGCTAGTGGGAAAGTTAAAAAAAAAAAAGTAGGAAAAGTAATATATCCACAATAAGTAGTTAAGGGATACACAAAACAGAAAGGTATAAAATATGCTATCGAAAACATTAAGTGTCGGGGGAGAGTAAAAATTCAGGGTTGTTAGAACATTTCTGAACTTGTTTTATGAAGCCAAGCCAACATCACCCTGCCCCAAGTCAGACAAAGACACCACAAAAAAAGGAAACTGCAGCCCAATATAACTGATGAACATAGGTGCAAAAGTCCTCAACAAAATACTAGCAAACTGAATTTAACAATACATGAAGAGACTCATACATCATGATCAAGTGGGATTTATCTCAAGGATGCAAGGATGCTTCAATACCTGCAAATCATTCAGTGTGATATACAACATTAACAAACTGAAGAATAAAAATCATATGATGATTTAAATAGAAGCAGAAAAATCCTTTGACAAAATTCAGCATTCATTTATGACAAAAACTCTCAACAAAGTGGGTACAGAGCGACCCTACTTCAACATAATAAAGGCCATGTATGACAAGTCTATGTAACATAGTATTGGAAATCCTTGGTACATCAATCAGATAATAAAAAGAAATAAAAGAAATCCAAATTAGAAAGGAAGAAGTAAAACTGTCACTGTTTGCAAATGACATGATACTATATACAGAAATTTCTAAAGATGTCATCAAAAAACTATTATAGCTAATAAATGAATTCAGTAAAGTTGCAGAATATAAAATTAATCTCTGAAATCTGTTGTGTTTCTACATACTAACAATGAACTACCAGAAAGAGAAATTAAGAAAACAATCTCATTTACAAATCCATCAAAAATAATAAAATACCTAGGAATAAATCTAACCAAAGAAGAAAACGACCTATACTCTGGAAACTATAAAATACTGAAAAAAGAAATTGAAGATGACACAAACAAATGGAAAGATATACTTTCCTTGCGGTTTAGAAGTACAATTGTTAAAATGACCATACTACCCACACCAATCTACATATTTAGCACAATCTCTATCAAGATAACAATGACATTTTTCACAGAACTAGAACAAATATTCTAAAATTAGTATGGAAACACAAAAGACCACTAATAATCAAAACAATTTTGAGAAAGAAAAACAAAACTGAAGGTATCGCATTTCTAGATTTAAAACTATACTACAAAGCTACAGTAATCTAAACAACATGGTACTGGCATAAAAACTGACATAGGTATCAATGGAATAGAATAGAGCTCAGAAATAAACCCACATTTATTTGTCCATTAATCTACAACAAAAGAGCCACAAATATAGAATGGGGAAAAGAGAGCTTCTTTAATAGATGGTGCTGGGAAAACTGAACAGTTACATACAAAAAAATCAAATTGGACTACTTTTTCATACCATATACAAAAATAAACTCAAATGGATTAAAAATTTAAATGTAAATCTGAAACTGTAAAACTTCTAGAAGAAAACCAGGCAGTACACTCTCTGACATCAGTCTTAGCGATATTTCTTTAGATATCTCTCTTCAGGCAAGGGAAACAAAAGCAAAAGTAAATAAATGGAACTATATCTAATTAAAAAGGTTTTGCACAGGAAGAAAAAACTATCACAAAATGAAAAGGCAGCCTACTGAATCAGAAAATATATTAACAAACAATATATCTGATACGAGGTTAATATACAATACAAAATATACAAAGAACTCGTGTAACTCAACATCAAAAAAAATCTGATTAAAAATGAACAGAGGACTTTAACAGACAGTTTTCCAAGTAAGATATACAGATGGCCAATAGGTACATGAAAAAATCTTCAACATATCTAATTATTAGGAAAACGCAAATTGAAACCACAATGAGATACCACCTCACACCTATCAGAATTGCTATTATCAAAAAAAAAAAAAAAAAAAAAAGACAACAAATAACAAATGTCCATGAGGAGGGGATCATTTTTACACCGTAGGTGAAACATAAATTGCTATAGCCAATATGGAAAACAGTACCAAATTTCCTCAAAATATTTCATTAAAAAGAAATACCAAAGATTTAGCAATTCTACTTCTGGGTAATTAACCAAAAAAACAAAACATTAACTGGAAATGATATATGCGCCCTTATGTTCACTGCAGCATTGTTTACAGTAGCCAAGCTATGGAAACAACCTAAGTGTCTATTGATAGATGAACGATAAAGATGTGTTTTTTATATATATATATATATATATATATATATACACACACACACACATATATAATAACATAATATATATGTAATGGAATATCAGTCATATGACAGAATAAAATCTTGCCATTTGCAGCAACATGTATGGACTTTATTATGCTAAGTGAAATAAGTCAGACAGAGATAGACAAATACCATATGATTTCGCTTATATGTGAAATCTAAAACAAATGAACAAACATAACAAACAATAACAGACTCAAATATACAGAAAACAAACTGGTGGTTGCCAGTTACGAGGGGGATAGAGGGATGAGTGAAATAGGGGAGGGAGATTAAGTGGTAGAAACTTCCAGTTACAAAATAAATGTGTTATAGGAATGAAATATGCAGCATGGGGAATATAGTCAATAATACTGAAAAATAATAAAAAGGCTGTGAAAAAAATACAAAATAAAATAAAGTTAGAAAACAAACATGCACATACACACACACACACACACACACACACACACACACACAATGCACATTGTTCTTCCTCATACCTATCCATTGAATCATAATTTCTGCAACGAGGACCACAGTTTTTAGCTAAACCCTGAAATGTACCCTTAACACAACCTAAAAGTTGAAAACTTGACTGATGATCCTCATTAAAAACTGCCCCTACAATTTATTCAATAAAGACAGTAATTCTTACAATGTACAAAGCTATTGTCTTTCACTGTCCTAAGTTATTTGTGCAACTTCTAGTTCACACACCATGATCCACTGAGATCTCCCTTAAGAGACCCTGCTGAGGGAGCAGGGTTGACTCATATTTCCATCTGCTGCCCCGCTGGATTCACTATCAAGTTTGCATTGAGGCCATGCTCCCTGAGGGCTGCTCTCAGGAGGGTACAAAGGCAAACCCATTCCTGCAGGAGATAGAATTCCCTGAAGGGTAACTTTGGTGTAGGGGGTCCCTAAGACAATCTTGCCTGAAAATTTCTTAGGTCCTCCCTGTAGTCTGAGACAATTCCTAACTTCCTTCATTGCCCCTTTACTTCTCTAAGGGTCAAATTTGAAGTCTGTACTTCTGCTCTTTCATGTCTATCTTTTTCAAGCTTTTCCTGAATAAATCTCTTGCATGTCTAATTGCATCTTGGGTCTGCTTCACAGAGGAACACACACACACATACGCACGCACAGAATATAGTGTATATATACTGCATACAATATAATGTCTTATAAAGTACATATATCATCATCTTCCTTTAAGCAACTTGTCCAACGTCCCACATGTACTAAGTGATGGAGATGAAGAACAAGCCCAGTAACATCTGACTTCTAAGTCTCCAAGTCCATACTTTTTGCACCAGACAATGTTGCTTCCTCTTTTTGAGCATTAATCCTGCATTTAAGTTGACAATTGAAAACTTCACAGTAAATGAAATCACCAGAGTCCTGTCAGCCCCTGAAAAAAATGCCTTCCTAAGCATAAGCCTCTGCATTTCAGAATCAGTGACAAGTGGGGGCAGACCATTCTGCTTTCTGTCTGACCTTGATCCATTTTTCTTCACCAAAGGCCTCCATGACAGATCTATGCCCTCTGGAACATCTGGAAAAAATATTCTGGGTATCTCTGAGTATTTCTACAATATGTCCACAAATCTTAAATCCAGTTTAACAGATTATAGGAAATGATACTCTCAGAAAAGGAGGCTCTTATGGAATTTAGAAGGGTAATTGCAAGAAGTCATGTTTAGTGCAATAGGGAAGATTCTGACAGAGGCAGTCCTTCAATCTGCAATCTCTATAGAGGTGGCGGGCAGACTGCTTGACGGCAAAACCCTCAACGATGGATAATTCTATGATTGTCTTATGCAGAGTCAAAATGGCAGCCGGTTTGGTAACATGTTGTAAAAGGTGCATCGACTTCTTTCCTGCTGCTATACAGAAAGCTCTCATTTTTTTTCTCTTCAGGAGTGACATGCT
Source organism: Platanista minor (assembly GCA_004363435.1). Classification (NCBI taxonomy): domain Eukaryota; kingdom Metazoa; phylum Chordata; class Mammalia; order Artiodactyla; family Platanistidae; genus Platanista; species Platanista minor. Next base: position 8,141 of record RJWK010047997.1, on the reverse strand, counting down.
GAAAAAAGCTGTGATGCATCTAGAACTCTTTTGTTTGTGTGTTTTTCTTTTCTTTTTTTTTTTTTTTTTTGCGGTACGCGGGCCTCTCGCCGCCGCGGCCCCTCCCGCTGCGGAGCACAGGCTCCGGACGCGCAGGCTCAGTGGCCATGGCTCACGGGCCCAGCCGCTCCGCGGCATGTGGGATCCTCCCGGACAGGGGCACGAACCCGTGTCCCCTACATCAGCAGGCGGACCCTCAACCACTGCGCCACCAGGGAAGCCCTCTAGAACTCTTTTGACAGCATTTTATTACATCAAGCAATTAAGCACACACACACATACACCCACCCACTCACACCCAAACACAGCCCCCTGCCACACACATGTTCTTAATGTGGTGAAATTTAACTTTTAATACATTACAATTTAAAAACAGCATAAAAATGTTAATATCACAAGACTGTGTAAGCTTTACATTTTATAACTTCATCATTGTGTCTAAAGCTATTGTATCAATTTTTGACCCATTCCAAGAAGTGAAAGTAGCTCTAAAATGCTTTTGTTACCTTGCAGGAGGAAACATTAGATTTCAGCACCTTGATTAAACTAATTTAGCCAGAATGTCCTTGTAAAAATGGATATGGGATACATTACACTTTTTTATTGGTTAAAACAACAATATGAGAGTGTGTAATGTATAGAATGAATACTTGAAAGTGAGCACTAACTAAACCCATTTTTAAGAGCAGAAAGATTCTGATCATACTTTTATTTAACGCACAATTGGTATTCTGATATTGGGGTCACTGGTAAGCAAGGCACACTTTAAATGTAATGGCGCCTCTTTTCTCCCCTTCTAGCTAATTTTCTTTTCTTATTTTTCCCAGAATCACATTAATGTTATAAAGAGTATCGATCGGTCTATTAATCAAAGTTGGCTCCTCTTTTGTACTCCTGAGTTAAAGTTATACTAAAGAAATAACCTGGAAGTTAACCTTAGGTTATGCTTTTAATACTCAGAAAAATTCTTCCTATTTCAAAGATATAAAAGATTCTGAAGGTTCTCAAGTGGCCATTCAAGAGTTAGTGCATGCTACTGATGATGCCTTGGGAACACATACCGAAAGAAGTATATACTTTGGCAATATATTTGAAGAAACGAGAAGTTAGAGAGATATCTCCCGCAGGTAACCCCATCCGCTCCCCACACCCTCTGCAAACACACACACTCACAACAAAAAAGACATACACATTTCAACATATCAGGCTTCCAAACATCAGCATTTTCACTATTTCCTCAAGTGCTAATACGTAAGAAGGTAGGAAAATGTCAAGGATGAGTTACAGGGTATAGTTTTTAGATAAGAAAAAGGAACATAATCGTGTGTTCCCAACTTCTAAGGAATAGTACGTAAGACAGGAAGCAATGCCTTTGAGAAGACTTATTTCTGCCTCTGATTTTTAGATTGGGAATAAATTCTCTCATCAATGTCCATATCAAACATCAGTTACCAAAGAAAGGGCAGCAGGAATGAGATGCTGATGTCCTGCCACAGTTGCCTTCTCCTCTCTGTTTCAGAGGCGTGAAAACCCGGGTATTTGCACAGGAATTAGACATTTTCTCCCAGCACCAAACAGGAGCTGAAGAGATAGAGATGCCTCTGTATTAAGAGGGGCACGCTTCTGGAAAGAACATCAACAAAGAGTTCAATTCAATGGGTAGTGGGTGATATATATAGTAAAATAGGCAGGATTTGCACAAGAGGCAAAGATTATAATACAGACCAAGGAACTGATTCTTTTTAAATGATTCGCTGCAAAAGTAGAGGCCTATATTTGTGGGTTTTCACATATTTTATAAAAATGGTGAAATATAAATAACGCCCCCTGCAAAACAGCAGGCAGTATACTAGTTCCTTTGTATAAGAGACTGTATGTGCTTGAATATGTATGTTATGAAGAAAGAAGATTCTGAAAGGACTCATGAGGAACCATTAGCAACTGCTATCTCTGGGGTATGAGATTATGTTAAGCCCCTGAGATCAGTACAGACGGAGCCTACTCTGACCAATGCATGTAGTAATTGAGGGCTGGGAACATAAGTATATGATGTATTTATTTCATCTCCCTATCACACAGTAGGTACTCAAATTGCTGTTGCCCAAGAACAAATGTTAGTCTTTTCTCTACTTGTAAACCTAGGGAATAACATCTCTGATGGTGTCCTTTTCAAAAATGATAAACTACTGGCCTAGTGGTGAAAAATGATAATGCAACTGAAAACAGAAACTTTATACTCTTGTCACCCTTTGCTTTTTTTTTTTTTTTTAATTTACTTTATTGAAGTATAGTTGATTTACAATGTTGTGTTCATTTCTGCTGTATGGCAAAGTGATTCAGTTATTCATATATATACGTTCTTTTTTATATTCTTTCCCATTATGGTTTATCACAGGGTACTGAATATCGTTCCCTGTGCTACACAGTAGGACCTTGTTGTTTATCCATCCCATATATACTAGCTTGCATCTGCTAATCCCAAACTCCCACCATTTGCTTTTTTTTTATAGTAAACTCATGTGAGGGCACATCTGTGATTTAAATCCTATTTTCTCACATGTGATAAAAATTTCAGCAATTATGATCAATTTTCACTCCCCAAGTTTTGGCAAATGTCATGTCAAAATTCTAGGTAGATAGCATAGTAGGCTTGAGAACAACACAAATAACCACTGGCATTAAACCAAAATAAAGTTTTTCAGTTAATATGGTTATGGATGTGGGTGGAGAAAGCTGTTCCTTTGCCATGTGCACACACGTGTGTGTGTGTGTGTGTGTGTGTGTGTGTATGTGTATGTGTGCGAAAGAGAAAAAGAAAGAGGTGTCAGAGCTGAGAAAATAACCTGGATCTGGATCTCTCTACTACTCACTCCACCTGAAACACTGAACAATTCAGTTTGTAGTGGCTTATTTAGGAAGTTGCTTGAATGGTATAATAAAAATCATCTAAGGAAAAGCACACCCCAGCGTAATTTATTGAGCCAAAAGAGCATCTGTAAGAGCATCTTCCCAGCACAGTCATGAATCTAACTCACGTGTCTATGGGGTAGTCTCTACAAAAGAATTAGAACAGATTATTTTGCTGTAAAGATCATAGTACAAAGTGAAATACACCATTTGTTTAGTAAATAGCAGCTTCAATTTTCTCAATAATGTATTTAATCAATGTCCCAATCCAATCAGTATCATTTTATTTCTTCCTGTAGGAAGCCCATGCAGATGTATGACACTCAATAATCAAAATATTTTATGGTAATTTAATATGCCATCATATTTATCCATTCAAACTTAAAATGAAAAAGTTATACATTTTTGCGGGGAGAACAATGTGTACAATTGTGTACAATTAAATGTGTACAATTGTGTAGAATTGTACAACAATGTGTACAATTGTACAACAATGTGTACCATTAAATGTGTACAATTACAGATTTGAAAATAATTTATTAATATATGTTTATATACTTTTTAGTCATGAAAGTAGTGACAATTCCCACTTACAAATATAATTTATATTGGCTTCATATTTTTTAGATGAGCAAGAAGAAGAGCTACGAGGAAAGACATAATCTGCTTTTGAATATAAAGATCCATATGGTAATGTTATCCTGCATTCTCATAATTTATACCAAGTATGTCAGGTCTATGATATCTACAGGATATGCTTGGAAAGTCAAATGACTATAGACTTACATATAAAATGATAATATCTGGATAACATGAATAATGCAGGAGTGTATGTGGAAATGTTCACATTAAATTTATCTGAATTGCCTTTGCCACAGTGAATTCCCTTTAAATCCTTTCATGCCATAGGCTAGGCAACAACAGCTCTATGAAGGTTTTGGTCTGAGTCTTCTATTCTCTTTATCTGGGTTGACCTAGTTTTAAATTTCAGAACATCAAATCTAGGAATTTAGAGTATAAGTAAATTTTTGCATAAACTGTGTAACCTCATCTTGCCTAAAATCAAAGGAGAAAGAATGTTTTAAAAAGATAGAAGTCATAAAGAAATTTTGGTTTCTTCCCTGCCTTGTCTTTCTAGTCAATCCATTCTTTAACACCTTCCTGGCCTGGAAAAACATGATCTTGAAGTTTGTGAACTAATAATATTTTTTAAATCAATGATTATTCAACATGCTTATTACATGGTGCTCTTTAAATCTACAAAGCGTTTTAAAACGATTTTTTGCCCCCTGACCTTATTACACCCTAAAACGGTACTGCCTGGGAAGATCTTCCACCTGCTTTGACATAATACATATCACTAGCCAAGGTCAACTGCAATCCAAGATAAAAGATGAAAAGTATGAAGCCTCCAGAATGAAAGACTCAGTGGCCTCATCTATCCGAAAATATTGATTGGTTTGATAATAATTCTGTTAGTGTGAGACAATGGTTATTTTGGAAGGAGCCTTCCTAAAGTACAAGGCAAAATTTACAGTGAAGTCTTTTGAAATTGACTGGGGGCATCAAAGTCTTGTGGGATAGATTTTGATCAATGCCTACGCAACTGTCGCCTCCTCATTTGCATATTCTGTGCTAAGAGAATTCTAGGAGGTAACTTAATCTCAGGGAGGGCAAACCCTACGTTACCCTAAAGAGGTAAATTATGATTATTCTAAATGAATCATTGTAATTTCTTTCCTCTTGAACAGAGATTTTGCCTTAATTAAAGTCAGCTAGGTGGGATTTCATGGAAATATGCTGCTTTATTGATAAGAAGGTACATACATAAGGAAAAAGTTAAGAGCATTTAGAGATACCAGTCCAGCCCTTGTAGAACAAATAACATTAGCTGCCTACTTTAAGACCTCTTCTTATGTGAAACTAATAACTCATTTCTTTTAACCAACTGTATTTGGATTTTCTTTCACTTGCAGCTGCAAGCATTTCTAGTTTATTCACTTTGTAATTTGTTCATCACTTGAGTGATTTGTTCTTAAGCTTGAAATTGATTTTGATATTGCATCTTGAGCTCCTTATACTGTTCATTTTGGTCAAATCCTTTCAGAGGTTCTCATTGTGATAAGTAATTGTTACATTCTGAAAGGTCTATAAAAGTTTGACAGGTAGTATAAATAAGTGAAGTATGCAAGAATAAAAAAAATATTAAAAATGATGAGTACCAAGGTTACCTAAAGAGAGAATAACGTATCTATGAAGGCCGGTCATTGTTTGCCTGAGGAAATGCCATCTCAATATGCCAATATTGACAGATCTTACAAGTTTTCAAGAGAAAAATATATGGATTCGTATGTAAAGTTTGGATTTGTATGTCACCATTTAACATTTGTACGTTAAATGGTGACAACTAATTTGTTTTTGAATTTTTTAGCCAATATTTGAACCAATACCCTGAGGGTCAACCTAACATATCTGTGGGTGGGCCAGATTACTATTTTGGAGTTAAATTCTTTAAACAAGAAGACAAAGACAATGTCACTTTTGATATATCTCACTTTGGCAAACTGATGTAACATCAGCTTTCTTTTAACGTTTTTCCTGGTTCAAGACAACTACGTAAATAGATCTTAAATTATACCAGGCCATAATAAGTTCAACAGAAAGTCTGAACCAGCTGCAACCCCATATTTAGCTTTTTCACATTCCTTTAAATAAGCTTTAAAGTTGATTCTCATTTCAACTGAAAAGTTGAGAAATAAAATAGGTCATAGGCTGAGGAGACGGCTAGTGAGAACTTCACGGATAAAAAGCAAAAATAGGGGCCAGTTTCTGCATGAAAAGCAGTTAGAAAATGAAGCAGATATTTCTGTGATGTAAAGTGCACTAGGGACTCTCTTCATCTGTTTCGGTAATGTGCTGTGCATATTCCGCTAAGCACGGGTTTTTTTGTTTTGTTTTGTTTTGTTTTGTTTTTTGCGGTACGCGGGCCTCTCACTGCTGTGGCCTCTCCCGTTGCGGAGCACAGGCTCCGGACGTGCAAGCTCAGCGGCCATGGCTCACAGGCCCAGCCGTTCCGCAGCATGTGGGATCTTCCTGGACCGGGGCATGAACCCGTGTCCCCTGCATCGGCAGGCGGACTCTCAACCACTGCGCCACCAGGGAAGCCCTAAGCACAGTTTTAAGCACATTTTGTATGTATCATATATTTCATTATAGCTGTCAGATCTGAAAAATGTTCAGAGGTGCAATGACAATAATGATGTTAAAGAAATTGATGTGATGAGAATGAAAACTTCTAACTGGGCCAAAGGATAAAGTCAGCTAACTTTAGCCATTGGATTGATATGCATACTATATACAATGATGGGTTTTCTTTAATTTTTACACATAGCTCACTATTTAATGAACTGTAATTCACAACTGTGTAAAAAGCCTCTGTAATTATGTATTATTATACACACATGCCATGACTTAGTGCAGTGGAGTTTCACTGTTGCCTAACTAGCACCTATTCTCTTTCTTTCACTTTCTTGATAGCATTTGGACTTTCCCAAGAAAATTTTCTCTCCTACTTTTTGTATGACTAAAATGATTTGAGTGGGATTGATTCCACCAAACTTGCATGAATGGACTTGATTTCTACATACATCATACAGAGGACAGGCAGAGGATGCTATACTGAACATCATCACAGTGACTGGCTCAGGGATGGGTGTGTTGTAGGAAAGAACATTACAGTTGGGAGACGAGTATATGTAATGTATATGTATATGTATATACATATGTACATATGTATAATGTATATGTATATGCATATTGCAGTAAGAAGGAGTATGATGTACTCAAAGATACATTTCATCAAATGTCCCTGGGGCATAGATAGTGAAGAAAGACAGTGGAGAAAGACAAAGCCAGAGATGGAGGCTTTGAATCACGATAAATCTTGAAAAAGATTGGACTTTGCCCTAATGTGGTGTCACTGATTGATTTTAATGATTGGAATGGTCATATTTATGGTTTTTAAAAAAATCATCTTAGTTTCTGTGTGGAGAATGAACAAGAGAGGAACTGGCAGGCCTTGGCAGTAGAAAGACCAATCAAGAGCCTACTGTAGCAATACAGGTGAAAGATGATAGAGATTCTGTGGAGTGTGATATTGGAGGGATGTAATTAATAGATGTGGTCCAGTGGCACATAGAAGTCAATATTTATAACGTATCACAGGACTGGTGGATAAGTTTGTAAGATCTCAGTAACAGAAAAGGTCATCTTGAAGTGAAGGGATAAGGAAAGAATGCATGGAAGATAAGATCTTTGAACTAAACAATGAAGGATAGAAAAGTTTGATAAAAAGAGATGGAGATCAGAGAAGCAACATCTGTGAGCACAGTTAGTAAGAAAGGAAAAGACTAACAGTTTGGGGCAGGTCGAAGAGTAATTATGCACATTTGCGACACAAAGGGAACATTTAATGCAGACATAGAAAACAATGTCAGAAAGTCAGATCTGGGTTTATTGTGTTGGCCTTGATGCCTGGTTGACTTGTTTGTACATTATTCAACAGAAGGCACTGGACCATTTAAGGTTTTCAGAAAATCAATTTATCCAAACAAAGCTATGCTTTAATAGTATGTATCTGGCTGTAGCAGGGAAATAATTCCTCGAGTCCCAGCTAAGGAAAGGATTAAAAGGGCCTTAGTAAGTCTTTGCAGTGGAAATGGAGAGGAAGCATTAGGTTGATTTTCTGATATCAAAACAACTGGACGAGTGATAGTGATAGGAATACAAAGATAACTGAAACCTCAAGGTTTGTTAGTTAGATGGGTAATAATACTGTTAACAGAAACAGAAAAATTAAGAGAATATTTTGGTAATTGTAAAACTATTATAAATTTGTTATATGATGTCACTGCCTTGTTTCCATAGAATCAAGCAAACTAATTGTAACTGAGATGGGAACAAACACTGTTTTCAAATGAATAATAGTTACTTTAAAGTATTTCTCCAAAGAAGATATACAGACTGCCAACAAACACATGAAAGAATGCTCAACATCATTAATTATCAGAGAAATGCAAATCAAAACTACAATGAGATATCATCTCACACCAGTCAGAATGGCCATCATCAAAAAATCTAGAAACAATAAATGCTGGAGAGGCTGTGGAGAAAAGGGAACACTCTTGCACTGCTGG